>JADDOH010011803.1:0-40317 GCA_016648135.1 Agrypnia vestita
TGAATCGGGTATGCCGCCTGTCGGTCTCTCTTATGGTGTTTCGGGCTCTCGACTGGTGGTTTCCCTCGAGTGCGATTGGTCTGTTTGGCACGCTCGAGGGACTAGAGTCCGGGCAGGTCTGGTTAACCACACACCCATATGCGGAACACTGTTCTCACCGTTTATCAATTTGCATGACGCGCAGTTTGCTATCTATTCGTTTAATTCTACGACCGTCGCCACTGTCAAAACAATGAATGTCTCGTCTTCTCGGTAATTCTTATACTTGCGTTATTCCTGATTCTTACGAATTATTCTTAAACATTCCAAAACCTCCAAACTATTTCGGAAACTCTCGATTTTGTGCAATTCTTATCATTTTAGTATCACGTAATGGCGTGTATCACGATGTAGGTGTGGTGTAATGTGTAGCATGTACATGGGACTGTCTAGGTTCTCCGTTCAGGAAAACCATAATATTTGCCACAACAGTCTATGTATTACCATCATCGTTGTTTTTACTGAAATAAAATCTTCTTCTTCTTCTTCTAGAGCTTGTTCGGATATCAGACGTAGCGATTATGTTGACGATCATTATATTACTAGACCATGGATTTCCCGTACCATTTCATTATCCTTCGTCTTACACGACCACTTCTGCTTGCCATTTTTTCTTGACTGATGAGATGCAGAATTTGATACTTCTCATGATGTCACGTGATGTATCCAAAGTAATTAAATTTCCGGTTTTATTTTAAGGATTTATTTTTCTAAATTTAATGATCAATTTGAAAAGACATACAGAAAAGTCAAATAACCGAAAAAATATTTTAGCTACTTCGTTTCGAACCAACGGACCTCCACTCTATCCGGGAATGGCGCGTTAACCAATTTCGCCACGGCAGTGGCAGCTTGGTAAATTAACGTAAATTTTTCGACCTTAAAAATATAGTCGATTTTCTTTTTTAATTTATTTTCTTTTCTTATTACATTTTCATGTATGACCCTCATCAATCTAGCTTATTTTTAGAAGCCCTTTGTAAATCCATATCTCAAATGTTTCGAATGGTTTCAGCATTTTTTCAGCGAGTGTCCATGATTTCATTCCATATAAACCTACAAAGGACACAGCAGCGGATCATTCTCATTCGCAAGCATAAGGTTAGGTTACGGCTGCATAGTGTATTTTTATTCGAAAGAATGCAGCTCTGGCTTGAGCATGACATTTAATTTCAATAAAAATAATAAAGAAAAGTAGAAAATGAGTAATATTAGTATAGTAGCGATTTTTACTAAAATATTTTTTTGCAATTAACATTTATTTAAAGAAAAGATAGGTTTCTTTGAAGATAACTCTTTAACATAAAAAAAAATTTTGTAAGTATAAAGTGTCCTTCATAGCCTTCCAGTCATCTTGGTGGAAGAGTTATTAGGATTAGGTCTTAATCTCGAAAAAATTGTCTTAAATCACGGTCTTCTATATGAAAGTCATAAAAATAACCCTATAAATCAGTAAAGCAGGCGCTCTTGAGCGCCATGCGTTTCCAATATATACTTGATATTAAAGTGAGATATCATCGTTTAAAACATATTTTTAAAACGGACGTACAAAGTAAACTATTGACACAAAACTAAAAAAATGTATACAACACTTTTTTTTATTTCTCGTTTTATGTGGTATTATTATCTGGTCTCAGTGTAGTTTACAGGCGCATGGAATTGTACATAGAAAAAGAACTTAAAATTGTATTTAATGTAAATAACGGTACAAGAATCACTGACCTGTGTAAAATTAATGATATTCAGAATATTTAACTTGTATGGAAAGGTAAATATCTATAGGTACCTATAAAACTCAATGTCTGTCAGTCTGTCTGTTCTCTAAACAAATCTACACCATTTGTCAGATTCAATTCAAATTTTGCATACTTATGCTTTAGGACCCGACGGGTAACATAGGTGACATTTCCCTCTGTTATTTTACCCCTTCTCCTGCCCCTGATATATTTTAGAAATACATTTATATCGTTCGATTCGAACGTTTGTTTTCCCCCATAAATTTATTTTCAACCTAATCCTAAACCCGTGCAACACCGAGTACGAATAGCTAGTGAATTATTAAATAAAATTAAAACTTTAAAAACCAACATCACCTTGAATCAGAATAATGGCTATACAAGAGCGGAAGATGATATAGGAAACGATATACCGAAAGTAGATATAGAAAGGCATAGTTTCCTGTATACAACTACTGTTGAATTCTATAATGAACTTTCTGGTTAGATAAAAATGTCAATGATGTAAGATTCTACAGTGAACAACAGAAAAGACTTGTGAAAGAGAGGAGATAGTTCTCAAAGTATTAGTTTAAATAAATAAAATCGATGAGGTTATTTACTTGATTATGTATTAAATGAATGAAAACAAGTCAGAAGTGATGGTATTCGAGAAGGAGGAAAGAAAGAAAAAATGTGAAATACTAGAAGGAAATGAATGTCTGGAATAAGTAGATGATTTTGTGTACTTGTGAAGTATGTTCGATAGATGAAGGAAGTTGAGAAAGAGAGGAGATAACTGCGGGAAATAGGGTAAACGGTACTACTTACGAATGCAATAAGTTCTAATAGAAATATGTCTACCGAGGGAAAACTAGCGGTATCTAATGGAGTTCTGGTACCGACACTGATGTACGGAAGCGAAGCCTGGAGCTGACAGAAGAGGAACGTAAGTAGGCTGAAAACAGTGGAGATGAGATCCCTTAGACGTATATGTGGCAAATCCATTTATGATAGAGTAAAAAACGCAGATATAAGGAATGAATGTAAAGCTGATCTTAGCATAATTCATAAAATTAAAACAGGGTCACTCAGGTGATTTGGGCATGTTGAGGAATGAATGAGGAAAGAATGGTAAGAAAGATATGTAATGCAAGTGTTGACGGCGCCAGAAAGAAAGGGCATGAGAGCATGACCAGATTAACCAGGTACAGGTAAGATAATCCCGTTAGAAGCCTCAACAACCGTCGAGCTTGAATGCAAAGATATATGAGATGTGGATGAGGCGAGAGTTGTATGTCAGGACAGAAGAGTATGTCGCTCGATCGTGAATATTAAAAAATAAAAATATTTTATTTTATCTCACTGTTTCATTCGCAAATGTTTTTTTCTCATGTAAAATTTTGTTTTCGCATGTATGTAGTTATATCTTTTTTATGGAAAAACCTTCAATGAGAGCATTAAAAAATATATTTCACAAAAATATAAATGCAAGCAGGCGTCGGTCAGTGAACAAACGATTTTTTAACCCGTTTGGTGACCCTGTTTATCAATATTTGAAAATAAAATGGTTTGGCGTCGTTTTTGTAGTTTTGCTCTGTTTGGTATTCCGGAACATGCAAGCGCCGAATATTCCGATTCGAAATTAGCCATACACAAAGAGAACAATGCCACAACTTGATGTTTATCTGTCATATCGATTCTGGTGAGGCTCTCCATTCCGCCAAATTAAATTTGACCCAGATCCATGTGCACACACGAGACAGCCTCCTTCCGGGGCTAGTAAGTAGGAGTGTGTGTGGATCTTAGAGTAAAATCATAAGTGAAGTTTGAAGGCATCCTTATAAAAAGGATCTTTTCGCAAAAACAAGATTTTACGGGAGAGAGAAAAAACACCGAGTAAAATAAATAAATAGAATTTATGTTTTGTTTATATTTTATATTATTCACTTGCTAACAATGGGCATTTATTTTACCTATTCTTTGTTTATTAATATTGTCAAGCAATGCCAATGATCAACATAAATGTGTCAACATACATCATATGTGGGGTATTAAAGCAAAGGCAGCAATATCCAAAAAAAATTTAATGCAGGCATCGAGGATTATTAATTAATAATGTACTGAATTTGAAATTTTATTAGAAAACATAGCCTATTAATTTATAGGAAAGGATAGATAGGTAAAATTTAGAATTCAGTACGTTTTAAATTAGCAATCCTCGGTGACTGCATTCAAAACATGTTTTTATTTTTTTGGATATTGCTGCCTTTGCTTTTTAACCCACATATATAGTACCAAGAGATGAATAATGACAGGTATAGGCACTTTGTCCACGTTACCCATCTATTGATGTTGAATTTTGAAAGATTGAGTTGAAGTCAGGAAAAATAAAATATCGCACATAGTGTATATTGTAATATAGATCATTTTAAATAATAACACCACTAAGAGTTGAATAACTAACAATATTAAGAGATGAATAATGACAGGTATAGGCACTTTGTCCACGTTACCCATCTATTAATGTTGAATTTTGAAAGATTGAGTTGAAGTCAGGAAAAATAAAATATCGCACATAGTGTATATTGTAATATAGATCATTTTAAATAATAACACCACTAAGAGTTGAATAACTAACAATACTAAGAGATGAATAATGACAGGTATAGGCACTTTGTCCACGTTTACCCATCTACTGATGTTGAATTTTGAAAGATTGAGTTGAAGTCAGGAAAAATAAAATATCGCACGTAGTGTATATTGTAATAAAGACCATTTTAAATAATAACACCACTTTATGAACTGATGTATATATCTGATGTATATACCTGATGTATATATAGATCCTTTTTATAGGGACGCCTTCAGTTATGTTTTCAACAAATATTTTTGAAGTTACAGCTTTAGGCGCGTTAAAATTTTAAGAATTAAATTTAAGAAAAAGACTTAAAACGCACCTATTTATAAAATCGTTTATTATTAACTTTAGATTTCAAGAAAATGCGCGCGCAACATGTAACGGAATATCTTAACACTATGAAGTCACGATTCACCAATCAAAAGATAGCATGGTGGTCTCCGAATAATATTCAACCAATAGCAATTCTTATAAATGACAACACATCAAGTTGTTAGATGTGTGCCATGAAAATTATTTGTTAAATCAATTTCATAATGTGTTATTATGTTGATTGAATTATGTGACTAATATTTCATTTTCCCTTTTTTATACAAGCAAAATTAAATTTGGCTCGGGAGAACTATGGATTGATCCATCGGTACGCTGGCAACTCTAATGTTGCCAACGTATATTGATTTATTTACATATATATGCGTCTCTTAAGCATTTTACTTTATAATTTGTACAAAATTGATAAATAAAAAGTAAATTATTTAGAAACATAATCAAGAACAATAAAAACGTAAAATTAAAGGAGACAATAAAACAATAACAGTAATTCGATGAAATAAGAAATACAAAGAATAATTTAACACAATATATGTCAATGAAATGAAATTAAATAATAGTTTTATATAATAGGCGATTCAATAGGTAATATAATAAATAATAGAAGAATAAATAAAACAATAAATATTAGTTCAATGAATACGATATACAGTAAAAATATTTTTTAGAAATAATAATAAGAAAGAAGAAATAAAAAAAATGAAGGAAAATTCCCGACGTACCCGATGGGCCACCATATTTAAGATTTTTGGTCCATTGATCTAGGAGCTATTTTTACTGGAAATTATAGTTTTTTACCTATTTGCTTTCCTGATTTTATGACGAAGAGACGCGGCGGAAGATACGACCAGTGTTAGGAGCTTTTATCTGCCTCAATTCTTTAAAAATGTTATGGGAAATTTTGTTAAGAGTGTGGTTGTCTATAGGTGATTCCAAAGATCCCATTGAAAAAAAATTTTTACATCAATTATTGTTGAATTGATTGAGATGATTGAATATTTATAAGGTATCGGTATAAATTATGAAAACTATTTGAAAAAAGAATCTGCGTTTTTAAATAGTTTAAAATAACAGCTGAACGTTGATCACCCACTATATATGCCCTGTTCGACTTTTCGAGGATAATCCTCATGAAGTCAGGTCACATCAAAATGTAGCAGAATGGAAATTTCGATCGAAAGGGATGAGTTAAGGACAATGAAGAAGAATTAGAAAATATTGTTGTATTTCAATATTTTTTTAATGAGGGATATGAAGGGATAGCTGGAAATCGTCATCCCGGGAGGCGTAGTTTTTTTTATCACAGATCGACAGATCATTTGCGATGGCGGGCCCTAAACCGAGGAACTCTTTGCCCTCCCCAATAAGAAACACGGATTCAGAGATTTTATTTAAGAAAAAACTTAAAACGCACCTATTTATAAAATCTTTCCCAGAAATTTTTTAATATTCCTTGTTTCCTATTACTATTTTATGTTTTGAGCTGTTCCTTTTTCATTTTATTTTTCATTTTGTTATTCTATGCTTTTAGTATGTAAGATTTTTTTTGTGTAAGGCGCCTTTGAGGTGAAATTTTCACAAAAATGGCGCTAATAATAAATTATAATAATAATCCAATATTATTATTATTTATTATAAACAGATCTACTAAAAGAAATAGAAGAATAAGGCAAGAAATATATAAAATTTTGATTAAAGTGCCGAATAACGAACAAAATATTTTACATACATGCAAAAAAAATAAAAAAAGCATTTATAGCGAAATCATAACGTAAAAATTCGTCGTTTGATTTTTAATTGATAATTTTAAAATTGAGATGCGAACACGGAGTACGAGTCGCATCAATATTATTATTTTTTTCAAATAAAGCTAACACTTATGCTATGAGTGTAATACTAACTTGCTGGTGTTTCAGAATTTAACTCGAATCACCAACCAAGTTTTTTTAAACAAGCAATTTTTATTTAGTCGTAAAAATATTGTTTTAATATTTGTAATTCATATAACGATTACATTTTTCTGAAGTATCTTGTGTTTTCTCTGCAAAACTACAAACCCCGCAAATTCACAATTAAACCGATGGTTTTATAATTAAGCTAAATTAACTATTTTAAAACCGACTGTTTTTAAATCTGTGTACAGGCCCACACTAATTTATGGCCATCAAATTTGGATCCTAACGGAGTGAGTGATAGCAAGGATCCAGGCGGCCGAGATGAGTTTTTAAGGGGGTAGCGGGAGTCACATTGATGACTCGGCATCTATGCCGGCTATGCCTCTTAATCCTTCACATAGAAAAATCACAAATCAGGTGGCTTGTATATATGCTAAGAATGCCAGAGGAACGAATACCAATAAGGATTCTCCTGGCAACCCCGGAAGGAAGACGGCTAGTGGGTCATCCCAGATTAAGCTGGGAGAGGCAACAGAAAATTCTTTATGAAAACAGAATGGGTCTAGACTGGTTGACTCATACAGAAGCAGAGCAAGATAGGGGAACATGGAAACATCTTGTCAAGTCTTTGGGCTCCCGACCCTACTACGACAAGGGGATGAAGGTTAACGAATGAAACTATTTTATTGTTAAACAAATTTTTATCTCAATTAGAAAAGATATACAGAAAAATGTGTTTTCAAATTGATTACTAAAAATTTGTTCAATAATTCACAGAACTATTTTCTGAAATCGCAACTTCACAATAATAATGTGTTTTTTGAAAATTTTAATATATTGGTATATAATGGCCCGTTCGTGTGTTTTCTCCCTGATCATAAAAATATGTCACGTGAGCCGAAAAATACTCGTAAAATAATAATTTTTACATAAAATATATATTAACACTACAGCATTCAGCACTTACGCCGTCGTGTTGTCGACTCATGACATATGACATACTGTCAAGCTCTGTCATTCTCAATACAAAATGTCTTCCGACGTTTTTTTTTAATTTGACTCGTGACCCCAATTCCTCAGAAATAGATTGGTACCGATAATCAGCTTAACGTACCTAGTCTGAAAATAATTTATTGAGAAATTATTGAACAGCTCTTATTTATAACAATATTTTCATATGATTCTGATTTTTTATTTGTATATTTACTGATTGTTAATTTGAGATGATTCTAAAGATTAAGATACATATGTAGTGATCAGTTATAGTAATTTTCCAAATTATTATTATTATTAAAAAAAAAAAATAGAGATGTGAACACGGAATACGTGTCACATCAATATTCTTACTATTTTCAAACTAAGCTAAGCGCTTGTGCTATGAAAATAGGAATAACTTGCTAGTCTGGAGTAAGGTTTGAACCCGCAACCTTTGGATCACGAGGCCAGTGTCCTAACCACAAGACCAACAAGCTACTCAAATATCTATCTATGTATCAAATATTTATAAATCTATCTATATATCAAGTATCTATTGCTTTCAGTTTTTTTATATTATTTATATTTGACCACATATCGTCAAGGGAGGTTGGGTGATGGCCTTGTAGGTGTCGGGTGTAATTATTTATGTATGATTTATGGTTTTGTTCATTACGTTTATATAAACTTTTTCTATACCCCTATAGTTCAAGGCGATGTTTATAATTATGTTATCCGATATTGTGTTCAATTTTTTTTGTTTTGTTTAATTTGTGGATTATGTCACTCTACTAGGCTACGCCTGTCCCAGAGTGGCGTTATAGAACACAATTATAATATTTTTTCGAATTCGTCAGTAGTATTTATTTTCATAAGGTAGTAATTATGTATCTACAAAGTATCAAGTGGAATGTTAGTGAAAGTTGAATGAGTCATAAGTCCAAGTGTAAATATGTGTAGAATAATTGTTTAATGTAAAAAGGGTTGAAGTTTTGTTTAAGATTATTTTTTATTTTCCTTGATTAATTAATTTCTTTATATAGGTATATATTTTTATTTGAAGATATTATTATGCAATTACAGTAAGTAAATTTTCAGTTGCTGTTCTACCTTTGGAGGTAAGCCAGTTATTTGCTAAAGCTTTTATTTTATTTATTGAGTATATTCTAATTTCCGGGAAGTCTGTTTTAAATATGTTAAATATTTTAGGCCCTATGTATGAGTAATTTTTCTGTCCATGTGTTGTCTTAGTTTTTGGTATTTCGTCAAGGTTTCGTAATGCTTGTCTAGTATTATGTGAATGCGAGTTACTGGTTGCTGTTAGGTGGTTTGTGTTTTTGATGTAGAAGATGAGGGTAGACTTAACGAACAGCTGTCTAACGTCCAGTACATTAAATTCTCTGAATAGTCTGTCTGATTGGTATGTAAATGGTTTCTTGTTAATGACTCGGAGCAAGGTTTTTTGTGCCGTTATAGCTGGTTTTAATGTGGTTTTGTAAGTACCTCCCCAACTTGGAATCGCATAGTTCAAAAATGACTGGGCAAGAGCATAATAGATAGTTTTGAGTTGCTGTTTATTAAAAATATTACGTATGGATTTAAATAGATAAATGAGTTTTAAAAGTTTTCCCGATAATAGTTCAATGTGAAGTTCCAAATTATTACGCATATTCTTAATAGGTCTCAAAAAAATGATATTTAATTTGAAAATCACTTTTTTCAAATCGATTTAGATACATTTAGATCACTTAAAAATATAGATACATCCGAATTGGATATTCTATATATAGCAATTCTATTACACGTTGTGTTGTATGTTTTAATTTTTAGTTTCAAGTAAATTGCGTTTTTTATTAGAATCTAATTATTTTCCATTATTTTGAAAATATAGAAAAGAAAAAAAATATATAGAAACGTAAAAAAATTTCATTTTGGCAAAATTGGCTGAAGTAAAAATATATTTAAAAAAATTTCTACACAACAAGTTAAAATTACTAAATTGAGGCCTCTTTTAAATAAAATTTAAAATAAATATATTTTATAATAGTAATAATAAACTTATAATACAAATTAGTAACTTTTCGTCATAAATTATCAATTGTGTATTAACTTTAATATATAGATATATGTCGTCGCTGACTTTTTTTATATAACTTTTTGGGTTCTACAACTTTTCTGAAGAAAATCTTACCGTTAAGGCAACGTTAGTAAAAACCGTAACTTTTTATAAAAAAACGCAACTCTACCATTTTGTAGTCGATTTAAGTTACAAAATAGATCACCATAAGAAGCCCTTTTATTTTAACGGGATAATATATAACCTTTGTCCTTATATCCATCCTAAAAGTTCAATCTTAATATTGGCGAAATAAATTTTTGATATCGGATGAGTAGTTTCGAAGATTAACTCCTTTAATTTTATCTCTTTGTATAATATTAGTATAGAGTAAAATATAGTACTCAAGCAAAGTTAAATTGATTTATTTTGCCAGTAAGACTTAACACCAATATTGGAATTGAATTATCGCTAGGCATAAAACGGTCTCCATAGTCGCCTACAGGGTCTGTCAGCAAATAATTCGAGATAGTTGACTGCTTTGCCTGCTGGTAATACATATATATAGCACCAACTTAATTTATATTCAAAAACATTTTCATAAAGTATGCAGGTATGAAACGGGATTAAAACATTTTTTATTAAAGAATTGCTTGGTCATCCTCTCCTCACGATATATTTGTGTACTGGTCCAGTACCAAGGGTTTCATTTCGCGAAGGAAAATAGTGATATCGCAGCATCCGAAAGGGTTGTCCACTGTATTTGCATTACTCAAGAGATCGGAAGTAGACGAATACAATGGAATGCAGAATAAGTTATTTTATTCACGAAACGACTTCATCGGAGATGCTGCTTTACATAAAAATATATAAGTCTCAAGTCTCTCGTATTGTAGTAAACACGTGAAAGTATTTTATTATTATATTTTTTACCAGAAACTTAAAAATATATACCCATAATGCGTCTTACTGGACGCTTGTTTGTTTGAAAATAATATATACACTACAGAAATAACATACCAATTAACTACGTGCAAGTATTCTTAGTAACAAAAAATAAATGTATATTTATATAATACCTTTGTCTAAAAAAAAATAAAACAATTAGTATATAGATGTAGAAAAATACCATTTTACTCATTATATTATATTCTTGTTAATATTATCGTTTATAAAAATAAAAAGTTGTGTAGTAGAGACCTACCACCATCTATGGATTATAAAGCAAGATAATTCATAGCCGAGACGCGCACCACAGGATAAACACGATACTCGGACCGTAGCCGACATCAAATAATTCTCATTAATCCTGGATAAGGTCGTAGATTTACAAATAATATGTATATAAAACTCATTCTTTCAGTAAATTACTAAATTATTTCATGATACTTTAAAAGGACACTGCAAAGTTTATCAATTTTATAGATGTTTTATAGAGACGAATCTATTTTTTGTATGGCTTATAGGGCTTACAATATTTCGTAGATACTGCTGGCTTAAGGGATTACTATAGACGATTTAATGTTCTACAATTCCACTCATGACACACTACCATATCTGTAAATTATTTGAAAGTTATACAACTTTTCTACAACTTTACAATGCGCTCATTGTCATATGTTAATATATACACACATTTCGTTAGCGCTTCATTTTCTGAAGATTTCTGCATTATTAGAAATTCACCAAGATAAAGAGCTTTAATTTTTTCCTTCTCTTTGTTTCACGATGTAGACTCCACATTGACGGTAATCCCCATAGTTGTTTATCTTGTATTCAAATTTTTAATGTTTAAAAAATGTTGCCGAAATTAATCAAAGAAATTCTTTGAAGCAGAATACATATATAAAATAATGAAAAAATATTACATCTAAATTTCAATGAGGAATGTTTGTCCAAAAAAAAAATTAAAATTATTCAAAAATACCTGGAGAATATTGTAATGAATAAATAATTCGTGATGATTTTTTTTTTGCCTTTTTACTTCGTTTCATGCGTCAATTTTTTGGTAAAATAGATTCTTAATCCAGGCAGTAAAGCTGGTATGTATGTAAAAATGGTTTCATTTTTAAAGTTTTTACAAATGTTTTGTGAGGAATATAAAAATTATGCTGACAATTTACGTAATTAAGATAATCATATTTGTAACTGATTTTACAGCAAGAGTAGAAGATTTAATTTGATAATAAGGATTAAAAATCAAAAGTGATTATTTTTAACTTGACAGGAGAGCAAAATAAAAATTGATCTGATTTTTTCAATGTTTTGATTTCCATATTTGTTAATCCAAAACACATACGGAAGTCATTTAATAATAAAAGAAAGATTGACAAAATCAAATTGACAGAATTTTCTTTGCTCCCCTGTTAAGTTCAAAATAACCACTAACGCGCATTTGCTTCCTACCCTCGATAGTATTTTGATGAAATATATATGATATTTATGACATTGACATTTATAATAGAATAAAGAATGAAGATATTAGGAATGAATGTAAAACTGATCTTAGCATAATTAATAGAATTAAAAATGGATCTCTCAGATGGTTTGGGCATGTTGAGCGAATGAATGAGGAAAGAATGGTAATAAAAATATACAATGCAAGTATTGATGGCGCCAGAAAGAGAGAGCGACGTGGCATGACCAGATTAACCAGATACTGGAAGATGGTCTCGTTAGAAGCCTCAACAACTGGCGAGCTTGCATGCGAAGATGTATGAATGTGGATGAGGCGAGAGTGTGACGCTTTATCCTCTGTGCCTACCCCCTCAGGGAAACGGCGTGATGGTAAGTAAGTAAGAAAGTAAGCATTTATAAAAATAATCAAATTCAATCGAGCCACCCCATATTTTCGTCGATTGCATAGTGGCAGTTTTGTTTCTATGTGCTTGTTATTAAAATGATTTATTATATAACCCGTCGACAGCCCAAGTGGCAAATGTCCAACCCTGTCAATACACTTGCCTTTAACCCTTCGTGGGGTGGGAAACGTTTCAGAATTCTGTCGCGTATTTATATACACTCGTGTACGGTACACCGCACCCCACACACACGTCACGCACGTGACCAGAATGGGTTAACATGACCTGCACTTACGTATTTTATATTTATGTGCCAAAGTTTCTTGCGTTCACCCTGTAGAGGCGATTCATTAACAGTCTACTGTTTTTTATAACTAGAATATCAAAGTAATATAAACATTATTTTATTGTACCCGTGTAAAAAAATTATTAGTTTTAATATTATCATAAAAATACTAAAGATGCTTTCGTACTAATACATTTACTCAATTTGATAGTCATCTTTTAAGGACAGACAATGCTTTTAATAAGAAAACTTAATTGAAATTATGCATATAAGTAATATTTTGGGGGGTATTAATGCAAAGGCAACAATATCCATAATTTTTTTAAAAAAAGTTTTGAATGCAGTCAGCGAGGATTATGAAATTAAAATGAATGATTTAATATATCAATTCTTTCCGAAGTCATTCTTTCTGTTTTATAGGCTATATTGAACTCAGTACATTTCAAATTAATAATCCTCGATGACTGAATTTCATTTTTATGGATATTGCTGCCTTTGCTTTCATACTCGGTATGTTATTTCGGTAAGTTAATTTAAAAAAAAAAAATCGGTAAGTTAATTTTAAAAGTTTTTTTTTTCGGTAAGTTAATTTACTTTTATTTCGGTTAGTTAATTAAAAAAGGTTTGAAATCAACAAATAACATAATACATAAACGTATTTACCTATATATTTTTTTAAAGAATTTATTACGCCACCATCTCCAATAACAGTATAGCGACAATAAATACAATAGCGAAACATATTAGAAGAACAGTCAATAGTACCCACCGCTTACCCAGGATCGTTCTAGGAGCAAAACCTTCCATATCGGTCCTACTCAATCGTCTCCAGGTTGACATTTTTTTCAACTAACAAGCAGGACCGTGCTGCTCCGCACCGATCGTATAAACCGTTGCAAAGTGGCACGGCCGCTCGAACAACTGTCCCCGCCTCAAGATAAGTCTTTATTAAAAAAAATAAAATACATAATTATAATACAAAGAAAATAACATAAAAAGTAAGAGGAACCCAAAATAACAAAATGATAGAAGTGTAAATAACAAAATAAAAGAAATACAATAGATTAAGTACATATAGTGATAAAAATAATAATAATGATAATACTTAAAATTAAACCTATAAAATAAAAGACAAAATCCCACCAAAATATTAGAAGAACATCCAGGCTTTAGAAAATCACGAAGATGATATCAGAAATTGGACCCTGAACTCTTGGTATGAGAAGATAGCAGCATAAGTGGACAACTAGCGCCGCGCCGCCCGCCTGAAATGAATAGCCAATTAAATTTAACGAGTAACTCATTATTTGATTTACTCCCAATTTCAATACTTTCCGATCAGTCTCCACCCTACACACCCACCACGTGCGAGGATGTACGATAGTTGCATCCTTTACATATTTAATTTATCTAAGAGTTTGTTGGGAAGAGCTGATGAAGATACAGATATACCGAAGCCGGTCAGCGACAACGTAAAGGTCGTCCTCCTGATGACGTTGAATAAGCATTCAACGAAACGTCGAGAATCGTTTCTCGGAAAAACATACGGTTCGTATAAAATATTTGCAACTATTTACGGTTAAATATGATACAAAGTTTGTAGGTTTTTTATAAAAAATATTTTTTTCATAACACTGTTACACCTACCTTTATTTGTATTCTATATAATAAAAATTAATTATATATATTTTTTTAAATAAATTACTTGAATAATAAAATTAACAAGAGCATAATGAAAAATTAAAATAATAAAATTCTTGTTGTCGAAATAAAGACATTTTGAAAATCACATTCATAGATAGAATAAAGAAAGGAGTGCTGACATGTTTTGGTCATGTGGAACGTATGAACGAGGAAAGGATGGTTAAGAAAAGAGTGTTGAAGGCAACAGGAATAGAGGGCGTCCGCGAAAGACCTGGCACGATCAGGTACTACAAGTATTTGAGGATGACCCTGTTAAAAGCCGCAACAACCGTAGACGTGTATGAGAAGATGTATGAATGTGGCTGAAGCAAAAGTGGTGTGCCAGAACAGAAAAGTGTGGCGTTTAATCCTCTCTGCCTACCCCTGCGGGGAAACGGCGTGATGGTTTGTTAGTTAGTAGTTAAATTCAATGTAAACTGTCATACAATTTCTTTGCTAACTCAGGTAAACGTAATAAACTAGAAATCTATACTTTAAAGGTAAATTTGCGTTCTATCGTTTTATTTACCTTCCATATTCGGTATATGGTTCTATTAAAATGAGTATTGATTTGACCCCAAAAATAAATGAGATTGACCCAAAAAGAGTCTGGTAATTGTCTCGATTCACTGGAGCCAATTATCCTTAATTTATGTCTATAATATGACGCCCTTTGTTCGTATGATGAAGCGAGGGCTTTTATAGAAGTTTGTTTAGTCAGAACGTGATTTTTGCTCACAGCATATCAGTATTATGATATAAAATGACTTGCCTTTGTTTATTTATAAATCGATTCAAATTTAATTTCACAAAAATATTTTTTCACTCTTTTGGTTCAATATTTATTTTTATTATGTTCAATTTATATTCTTAACTGACAATGTTTATTTAATTTTATAAATAAAGTATTTTTATTAATGAAAATTAAAAAATAAAAAATGTATATGGAACCTATATTAATTGAATAACCCACATGTTTTGAGACAAATGGTATCGTAATATACTGAGAAGCATAATTTTATATATTCATATTTAAAATTAAATATTTAAGAAATTTTATACAACCGGCTTTCTGGACTATAAATAAATTAAATATTTTGTAATGATTATAACATTAAATAAAATTCATAATTAATTTTTAATGATTGCAATCATTTTCACGTTGGGAAATTTTGATATCAAAATTAAGGAGTACTTTAGACGTTTAATTAACAATACCTATTATGAATTTTATTATTTACTTTTGAAATAAACCATTGTTTTGTTTTAACAAGGGCTTAAATTTTTATATGCTTATAACATAGGATTTTAAAAAATTGAAAATTTTATGAATTAGAAAAAGTGTTAAAAGGAATTTCAATGTCCAAATCCAAATGGAAACCAAATCCTTTTTATAAAGCAAATAGCTATCTTTTAAATTTGTTTTCAACTTAATTCAAAATTAATTTTTCATACATTGTGTCATACTTTTCTTAACTTTCTTCAGTTTTTCCTTCAATATTAAAATCAAACATTGATAGTTCTTGAATAAAAATATTTTAGTTATTATTACATGTATTTAAGTTATTTCACGTGCAGCTTCAATTTAATGTAAACATCTTTGTTATAATAACTTTTACCCAAATACATTGTCTGGGTCTTTTTTCAACACTGGTGTGATTCTTTGTATGGCTTTAATTCTCAAATTTTCATTTTGCAGATGCTGAAAGAATGATATTTTTTGTGATATTCAACTGACTGCTTCATTTTTTTTTTTGAAAAAAAAATTCTCATGTACTATTTTTCAAAATAAATTTCATATACGAGTATATTCGCAATCAATAGACAGGTGAAAATTTAATAACACTACATCTAGGCATAAGGCTTAAGGACCATTGAGAGCCTTCACTATCATTCTGACTTCTTCATCCACCTGATGACATGAGAATGAAATACCTATTTTACTCGTATCATCGCTTCATCTTAATTTGAATCTGCCAAGATATCACCAGATAAAGTCCATTTGAAATTCTTCTATGAATAGCTCAGAGCAATTTTCGCCCAATGTATTCAAATATATATTTATACATGTATATATATATATATATATATATATATATATAAATACATATATATGGGCTCTATGCAATATACACAAATATGTGCTTTATGTGCAAGCCAAGTAATGAATCATATTTTAGTGGTAAAATTGAGTATACAATACTGCTTAAAATGGTAAGACTTAATCGCATTTATATATTTTAAAAACTATAAATGCATCATGTATACTTTTCCATTTTACTGCTACTGTTTCTGTCTTCTATTTTTTATTAGTTTTTCTTTAAGTTTATATATTCATATAAAGACACAGGTCATTATAATCGATTTTGATAAGTGATGTACTTATTTATACATATCATTAACGTGTTTCTGTTTTATTTCCGAAAAATAAATAAATAAAGAACAAAGTACTTAAGCACTTGCTTTGCAAAATATTGGTTATGTTAGTATGTAACCACTTACGGAAATTTTTAGTCTACCGGTTCCTAACTAATATTTTGTTAAAATGCCTGACCACAAAGTTAATGCTTTAGACATTAAAAATTTGAATAACTTGCTGAGCAAACTCGTGTTTAGAATTGACTCAAAACCATAAATAGGTAATTTAAAATAATCATGTCTCGCAGTAATCGTGATTTCACTCCCACTGAGTACTTATTGTAGCATATTATATATTATATTTTAAGATAACATCGTCAAATTATGTCAAAGTATAAATCTGAATTATTTTGTAAAAAAAATGATAATACTTTTCCTAAAAATAAACAGATACTTAAAATTATTTTCGTTTTAATTATTATTCAAGGATTTGTATAACAAATGTTAATAATGTGTATTTTAGAAAGGTTAGTAAAATGATTTGAAAAATGTTTTCACGGTGAATTTTTTTCATTTTCAATGGATGTTCACCACATTCAACAATTATGATAAGAATTTAATAATTCATTTTAATTTAAATAATATACTTCTTCAACGATAGCAAATAATTTTGTAGTAACATTGTCTGTATCGATAAAAAGAAAATTCTTTGTATAAAATTACTATTGAATGAATAATCAAAATATTTTTGGGTCAATGGTCCGTTTATCAGGTTACAACGTGTAGGTACTAAAAATTTAAATTGGAAGTATAGACACTAATAGACACTAACAAAAACAAAAAAAAAATGTATATAAGAGTTGAACAACTAGGTAGAAACTGATGTGAAAACAATTTTAAAAAGGACACTATTTGCAATAAGGATTTTGTTATTTATAATACTCCTTTTCTAAAATTTTTTTTTTAAATTCATAAAGTTTCTAGCTTATCTAACTGTATCCGACTAATCCTGTGTTATTGTATATAAGATTCTTTTTTAAAGATGTTTAAATAACAATAACTTTTATTGTTATTTAAACATCTTTATTTTAATATGAAAATTTCTACATTATTTTTCTATAATGAATAACGATTGGGAAGTTAAAATTCTGAAATTACCTTAATAATTTAATGTTTCACGTTTGAGTACATTAAAAAATATATTTTATTTTGAAAAGATTTTTTTTTAAAATTAAGATTATTTAATTAATAAAGAGAATTCATTTTTAAGGTTCAATTAATTTTTAACGATATGTGTAATTATTTTTTTTAAACAGCTCAGTATAACAAAAGTGCATAAAGCATTATAAATAAAATTTGCAAAAATAAAATTTTACAAATTTAAATGTTAATGAAATCTAAAAATTACTATTTTCTTAAGATATTGAAGTAACAAAGCCTAAACATTTTTTCATATTTAATTAGCAGTAGCGCTATAAACTTGTTCATCCTTTGAGTAACGTGAAGGCTCCCGCGATAAATCCCTCCCGCGACCCGCGACCCGCCCCGCCCGCAAGCAGCTTCCAGCAAGGAGCGGTGAATTTTCCCAGAAACTGGTGGCACGTTGCTGTAATTTCCGGTTTTGCAAACGTGAGACATATTTGTTTTGCCTAACACACGTGTTCCAGTCAGTTTTCAAACTAACCGGGGCTTTCCTCCGGTGGAAGCGATGTGTCTTGGAGATAATATACATCTAGACTTGACAAAAATTAAGTTCGCATACTTAAAATGAAAAAGTATTCTTGAAAATTGTTTTTCTAACGACGGGACTCGAGGATTTTCAAATGATGTGTATAAAACACCGTGATATGCGGGAATTTTTTTATATTTTGCTTGCCTTCGTTACATTTGTGTTAATTTATTTTTTAGCCTCATTTGATTCTATAATAATTTATCCTCACAATTTTTAAGGTCTAATTGTAAAGGTTGTTATAAAAATCATTGATATAATAATCTGTTATATTTCCGATCCATGGGGAAAGGGGAATCAAATAAAAGCAGATCGGTTCAGATGATCACCATTATATTACACTTAAAATAATGTGTCAACCGACCCACCGTACACCTTGCTTTGTGCGCGCCACCTAATAAAAGAGAGAAAGAGAAAGAGAGAGAGAGAGAGAGAGAGAGAGAGAGAGAGAGAGAGAGAGTTGGTGCTACTTTTTTTATGTATACGGCGCCACCTCTACAGTTCTTGTAGAAGTGGTCTGCTTGAATACACCACACAATCATTCTCACTTCTTTTTCTCTTAGTCCTTTTTTAGAGTAACAAAATTACAGCAAAAGTGAAATAAAAATATGTCAACAGTAGTAGCTAGTAAGTAGCTTAACAGTTAAATTAATTCCAGAGTCGACAAAAGGAAGAAGAGCAGAGATATGGGAATGGGGATGGATTTAAATGTATGTATTGAGGTAAATTTAACAGATTAAGAATCATGGAAGGTATGGGATAAATGGAAGTGATACCAAGTGAACAGTATACAAAAGAACTAAGAGGGAAAAGAAAGCTCTGAGCTCCAAGTCGACGTGAGACGACAACATGCTTTTTCCACCATGTCAGAGCCAAAATGCCAAGAGCCGACGTTTATTAGAATATCTTTATTGAAGATATACCGGTAATAGCGAATATCAACACACAGTTGATATTCGCTACAGTATCACAAAAAATTAATAAAAATGTCACTACAAAATCTTTTTGCTCTTTTTGAAGAAGAAATCAATAAATACTTTAAATTTTAAATAAAAAAAATGTGATAGAATCTTATGGTGTATATTGTAATTGATTGCAGTGATATTGAAAAAGCAAGCACCGTGAAACGCATGTTGAAGAAAATGATGATTCTGTATAAAAATTAGTTCTATTTGGAGTCTGAATATGTTGTGTTGTGTGGCTTACGGTCGTTTTAAAACTATCTTCAATCAGAGCAAAATGATTTTATCGCGACATTATAATATGATTAATAAAATTATATACATTGTATTCTAATGAAAGGATCATTGGCCCTGCAACATGTTGGTATTAACAATATAAAAGTGGTGAAAACAACAACAAGTGGTGAAAAAGTAAATTTTTATTAATAATATTCCGTGGTTCTTTTTAATACACATAATCGAAAGGAGAGTAACTGCGGGAAACAAAGTTAATGGTGCACTAAATGCAATTATGGCCAATAAGAATCTGTCAAAAGAAGCAAGACTAGCGGTACATAACGGCGTTCTAGTGCCAACCCTTATGTATGGAAGTGAAGCCTGGAATTGGCAAAAGAGGAATGAAAGTAGACTGAATGCGGTTGAAATGCGGTCACTAAGACGCTTGTGTGGAAAATCTTTGGTCGATAGAGTGAGGAATGAACAAATTAGAAGTGAATGCAATGCTGGCTGTAGTGTGGTAGATAGAATAAAGAAAGGAGTGCTGAGATGGTTTGGTCATGTGGAACGTATGAACGAGGAAAGGATGGTTAAGAAAATATATGAGGCGAATATTGAAGGCAACAGGAATAGAGGGCGTCCGCGAAAGACCTGGCACGATCAGGTACTACAAGTATTTGAGGATGGCCCTGTTAAAAGCCGCAACAACCGTAGAACGTGTATGAGAAGATGTATGAATGTGGCCGAAGCAAAAGTGGTGTGCCAGGATAGAAGAGTGTGGCGTTCTATCCTCTCTGCCTACCCCTGAAGGGAAACGGCGTGATGGTTAATTAGTTAGTTAGTTAATCGAAAAATTAAGAAGTAAAAATGACTATATCGAAAGTTTAATGGCTACAAAGTGCATTTTGTTTTGTTCTCGATGAGAACAGTCGTGATTAATATTAATCATTACGGATGAAATGTCACCACCTGTTCCGATCCATGGCATTTCTTTAACATCTAATCTTGTGCATCTAAGTTTTAACCAATACCAATACGTCCATATTCACTTACGTAGGTATATAATTATTGTAAAACCACACTTAAATCTGCTATTTTGGTTCAATATTACTTAAGTATATGGATTTCTTACAATTTTATTAAAAAATCCCTTATCTCCACAAAACATATCTATCTAGAGTCCATTCACTTTAGATGAGCCACTTGCATTAGTGTGAGTAATAAATACCATGTGTAACACGTAAATTGTGAAATTGTATTCTTTTTTAAACCAACTTCAATAATATTTATATTTATTTTTTGCGTTGTCATTTACTCAAAAAAGAATGTTACGAGATTTTGTAAACGAACTGTTACTCACACTAATGCAAGTGGTTCATCTAAAGGGAATGGACTCTACTATTGAATCTGCCAAAATTTCGATTTTTAAATATTTTCGGATGTGTCAAAAATGAATTATATTCTTTTTATACTTGCTCTCTTTTAAATGACAAATAATTTTTTTTAATATTGTCCAAAAATATAGAGTAAATTGGATGGTTTAAGACAGTAAAACGAAAAAAGAATTTCTGCAGATTCGATAGTAATACGTAGGGACCGTAGATATTTTCTTTTGAATATTTCACTTTGCTTCTGAAATGCATGCAAAAGAGTATTTATATCAATTCATAAGAAAAATAAATACAAGATATAATCAACAGACAATAAATAAATCAAAATGAAAAACTGGACATTATATATATATTTAGCTTGGGGATTTTTTTATGGTTTTTAGTGAACCATGCCATTTTTCAAAATATATTAAAAATAAAAGCATTTTATTAGGGGAATTAATAAATAAATTTATTAAAGAAACAAGTAAGAATAAAGTAATCAAATTATATATTACCCATTATATAAAAAAATCACTATTATTTCCTCGGTTTCATCTTATTTATTTCAACTTCATTTAACAATATATTTATAGAAATTTTAAATGGGTCACGGAATTTTTACAATTAGTTCTGTTGTGTGGAAAAATTGAATCCAGCAGAATTGCTAACTCAAAACCGATAAAATCAAGATTTTTTGAAATTGGCTGTTGCATTTTATTTTTGGTATATTTGTGTGAAAAAGAATTTAAATAACTACGAGGACCTCTAAATACATCTTTTAAACAAAATGAAAAAGAAAATGTGAATTCTTATTTTTTGTTGATGATTTCATTATGAGGACTTTGAAACAGATAGTTTATAACAACGGTATCGTTTTTATTTTTATAATCAAAATATAGAATTCAGGACAGAAATTAATTCCAAATAAAATAATAAAAGAGAAATTTCAAAATGCTATACAATTAGCACAGTACAGTGAAAATCTACAATGCAATGATTAGAAAAAATAAAGTTTCAAAAACGTGTATTATGTAAATTTTGAAAATCCGTATTGCCGATAAAACACCGATGTCAATTAACACGTAAATTCCAGAAGAATACAACAATAAGTTTCTCCCGCGACCGTGCACCTTCCCGAGCAAGGCTGTCCTTCTAGAATGGCGCGTCCTTCCGTACCGTCTCCCGCGACCGGCACACGCAAACTCGCACACACACACACACAGACACAACCGCATACACACATGCACTCACGTACTTTGATACACTAGAGTTATAAAATAATTAATATTGTATTTATATTAAAGCATATTTATTTACTTATGTATGCTTTATTTAACAGTATTTCTTCACAACAGGATACACACTTTCTTAAGCTAATTGAAAATAAATTTAATGGTTAATTTGCAAAAATAATTTAATATTTGATTCAATTTAAATTAATAATAAATGTAGTTATCATTTATAGCTCGTTTAATTCCATTTCGCCGTTCGCCAGTTCTGTTAGCATAACATTATAGACACGGCAGAAATTGTAATAATTCGAGTTTGCAGGAAACGAATAAGTCAGAGGTCAGCTTCAGGGAACCGACGTACATAGGATCCCTAAGCCTGGCGGTAGTTTCTATAACAACCCGACTGAGAAAAGTTCGGGTAGCGGGAATAAGTAGATAAATAGAATGCGAGTTATTTAGTAGAAGGAATAAAACTCGTTAGTAAAGTTTCACTTGGCCAAAATTTGATATTCTTTCGCCATGAACTAAGTCAGGCATATTTAATACATACTTTCATCTAGACACATGTCGCTAGGAAGAACCTACGCCGAGATGAGCAGCTGACAATATAGTGAGAATAAAGTAACATAAATATAAAACAAAATACTACATAAGTATAAAATAAATCAATAAATTGAGGATATAATTATAAGATGCAAATAGTAAAAACAATTGATATTATATAATATAGTAGCAATAGTAAAGTAAAAAAAGAATTTATATATGGAAAGTAACAACAAAGATATTATTGCATACCAAAGCAATAGCAAAAGTAATAAGAATGTATTATACGAAAGTTCGCGTATACTAATTAAATAATAATAATAAGTTTTTTGAGCAATAAATTAATAATGATAATAATTGATAATTTTACATAATACTTTGTATAGTAGTACTATGTTGTAATTTCTCCAAAAAAGAAATTTAATTTCCATAGAAGGCTCATAGTTTTCATTTAAATCCTTACCCCAGATAGACTATTCTATCTTCTATCTTCTATGTCTAGTCTAAATTCATCTACGAGTATGTAAGTGGCCATTATCCGTTTCATTTCGTTTAGTAATGATCTTATATATTTTGTCTCGTTACATTACTTTTAGATGAAGATTTTACGCTTCGCATAGATTAACTAATTTATAGTACCTTCGCAATGCTGCAATGATTCAAATCGACACTCAAATATTTTTTCTGCATAGGTATGGTTTGAAGAGTATGTCTGAAAGAGTACAACATTTACATATTCCTTTCCTTATCTGTCTTCTGCATATATAAAACAAAATCAGGTTGGTTACACCACCTATAACTCAAGAACGGCTGGATGGATTTTTATGATCTATGATTTGTTGGATTTGTCTTTGCCCCAAAAAGCTGAATAACTCTTAAAAGATCGAAAAAAATCAACAAAAAAATTTTTGAAGAAAATTCTTTTTCTCATACACTTTGTATGGAATGGCTTCTTTGATGATATCTCGAGAACTGATTGTCTGATTTCGATGATTTTTTTTTAATTTGAAGTTTAAATAATTTTAGAAGTCTCATAAAAACAAAGCATTTTATATATGAGAAAAGTGGATGGAAGTCTCTTATACGATGACTCAG
The DNA here is from genome assembly GCA_016648135.1 of Agrypnia vestita. Taxonomy (NCBI): domain Eukaryota; kingdom Metazoa; phylum Arthropoda; class Insecta; order Trichoptera; family Phryganeidae; genus Agrypnia; species Agrypnia vestita. The sequence goes on from JADDOH010011803.1 coordinate 23,930, forward strand.
GGCTTACAATCGGTGTGGGCTGGCTTGAGTGATTACTCTACGTAATATGGTTATATTTAATTGATTTTTGCGCGCTAATATTAGCGCGCAAAAATCAATTAAATATAACCACCTACACAATAAAAGCAACATCGAGTACAAAGCGCATCACAAGGAGCCAAACAAACGCCATTAAGGCCAGCAACGGCCGGGAACACCCAATATTTAATACAAAATTCCCAAAAATCATTAAGGCCAATAATGACCACAGTACCCAAATTTAGACTTTGACTTACCAGACCTCACTTGGTAATAAGCTTCCGATACGAACAGACGTGCTCGCACTGCCCCTCGTAACGGAAATTCATTAACAAGACAACCTGAAGATGCCTGTTGTGATTCAAGCGAAACGTCGGTTGACGAATGGTCCTTCTGAGGACCAGATTTTGACGCGGGTTACCCCCAAAGAAATTAATACTAACATATATATATATATTTATTTTTTTAAGACCTGGTAGTAAACACAGGCCACATTTCCCCCTCTGGACATCCCATTCCTCCCAGCCTAGATTCCCAGCCCATCCCAGAAAACTGGGAACATTGTGTTTTTAGAGGCCTTGAAAAATAATTGAACCTTTGTTTCCCCTCACAAAATTATTTTAAACTTAATCATCGACCTGTGCAACGCCGGATACGAACAGTTAGTTAAATATATATTAGATAACAAAGAAATATAATCTATTTTTTCGTATATATATATGTAACATATATTGTTAAGTTCTTGTACAAATAAATGCAAAAGAGACTCACTGAATCACCTGTCCAATTTCACGCCTTCAGACTAGTGTCTCATTTCCTACTTCCTCTATCAAAGGTGGCGGTGGGCACCAAGCGTGACATTTGATTCTTACCTTATCTCCAGAGCCGCAACCTTCAGGCTTTCCTCCAAGTAAGTAGAATACATAATATTTAAAACATTGTTCATATAGGAGACTATTAACATATTATGTTGTGTACAATCATAAGATTATTAAAGCCTTCATTATTTTGCTATAATTAAATTTTTTATGAATAAATAAAAAAATCAAAAAAAAAATTGTCATTTATAATTTGACGCTGCAATGTTTTCTTTTTTTTCAATGAATGGAACATCTATAATCCAGTTAATGAACTAATTCTTGCAGAATTAAATTAATGTATTTTTTTACAACATACGAGAACGTTGTTTTTTTTTTTCATTTCTTTCCAAACCGCGTATCTTCAAGTAAAAAATCATATCGTAATGAAGCGTGACTTATTTTCAATTATTACAATTACTTACTTACTAACCATCACGCCGTTTCTCCGTGGAGGTGAGCAGAGAGAATAAAGCGCCACACTCTTCTGTACTACAACGTACAAACCTCGCCTCATCCACATTCATACATCTTCGCATGTATCTCGAAGGTTTTTGAGGCTTCTAACGAGTCCATCTTCCAGTATCTGCTAATCTGGTCATGCTACGTCTTCCCACACTATACGCAGAACAGTAGTTTATCTCCGGCCTGCCGGCGAGTTATGAGCCTACTCTTGCATTGACGCTAGGATTGTCACTTTATTTTTAATCCCTTTCTTTCAACTCGTAGCGTCTGAGATTCCGACGCATAAGGCAGACACGAAACCCGAAAATTTCTGTAATTAGTATACCTAGTTTCTGCAACTTAGACTTTTAAAAACTCACAGGCTTTGTGATAATCAACACACCTTAGTAAAGCACCACAAACATATAAAAAGGCATTTTTTTCAGGAAGCGCATTTTTTTTCTAAAGCGGCGGCTGCGAGCGCGAATGGCACCGAAGGCACGGCCCTTACTGCCGCCGCCTTGTGCCTCCATATTCTATGTCAATATGTGCGTCACAGTGCGTGCGTACACGGCGCCGAGCACGCACACACACATTCTAATGGGTTGCGGCCAGTTTGTATGAAGACGTATTCCTGTTCTTAGTATACTGTCGTCTTCCGCTGTCGTTCTGTCTTTCTGACACTAAAAATCGATATTATAACACTGAAAATCAAGAACTATTTCGTTAACATGTTGTATTTGCTTTAACACAACCAAAAAAAGGTTCTATCTGAATTTTGTATCAGCTTTTAATCTACTCCATAACCTACTTTCTGTCAATGGCATGCAGAAGAGTAAATCTTGGCGTATACGCGTAACTACTTTTTTTATTATTCTCGAGTCGTCTTAACATTTTATGAGAATACTAGGATTGTGATAAGTTATGCAATATAAGTCGCACTGCGTCACGTGTGGTGTAAGTATAACGATGTTATTAAATCATTAATTTACATGCTTACAAAGTTTACACAGAAATATGTAGGGCAACCACTCGTATTTTATTTGTCTAATTTATGTTGTATGAGGTATTCAAATCGGAACCCCTGGAAGGCAACATAAAAACATGCTTGACAACTTGGAAATTTAATATTGGCTTTGTACGTGACACATACTATAGAATACAATGTGACTCATGAATAAATATTCGCATTTTCTAGAATTCTTCTAGAACTCCATACTGAAGAAATATTTTTTTAATCTGTTGCAAATTTTTTTCAAAAGTTTTCGTGATTCTTTACATATGTTTAAATGTTGTCATAAATGATTTTTGTATTTTCACTGTATGTTTTGAGTTTTCTAATAAATAGCTTATTTTGGAGGGACAGGGGCAGTGAGTTGTCATAAGCAGGCATCTCTTTATCGCGTCGCCCTTTAGAAGACGTATCAAAAAAATTGTCAACCTGGCGACGTACGCGGTATGAGTAGGACCGATATGGGAGTTATCGCTCATAAAACAGTTCTGGGAATGCGGTGGTTGTCCATTCGCTAAAGAAATGTTTTTTTTGCAAAATAAATGAAAATGTTTCTAAGCATTTGGATTTATTTATTTCAAGTGCCTGGACAATTAAGTACCATCGAAAAATCCAGCGTATAATGCATATTCTTCAAATACACGAAAATAAAACAACAAATTGTAGCAACGAAAATAAAATAAAAATTGAAAATAGTAAGAATATTGATGTGACACGTATTCCGTGTTCACATCTCTATTTAAAAAAAAAAAAAAGAAAAAAAAAAAAAAAAATGTGCTTATAAATTTACTTACAAAAAATAATCTTGTGTATATAATAAATGTGTTCGCAAATTATGATCCTTTATACAGAAAATATTTTTTTAAGAAAGATTATTTCATATTACCAAAACAAATTATAACATAAAATTTGTTGGCCTTTAGTAAGTCCACTTTTTTCTTGAAAAGTTTGAATATTGTTACTCAAAATATATTGAATAAGTGCATCATGTCAAGTAATGGAAAATCATCGAAGAGGTGACACATTATTCGTATGTGGCAAAAATAAATTAAAACATTGTGAAAATAAAAATATTTTTCAATAAGTTAAAAATACAAATAAAATAAGATATGATAAAAATCAAACTATGTTAATAAATGAGGCGACTAAAGTGCAGTGATGGAATACTGCGACAAAAAACTTAAAATTTCAACAAAACCGTAACATTTTTGAATACATCCTTATCTTAGAACACCGTCGGGAAAAATGAAAGAAAAATATAATATTCATATGAAACCACGTAACTACAATAAAGCACATCTTGAAATCCGCCAAGGGATGAAAATGAAGTTCGTACAAACTTGGTCAGATGCTATTTTGTTGTCAAATATCTGGCACGAGATAAATCTCGCAGTGGAGCGCGGCACCGGAATGCTGCAGTGCTTAACCCGGGGCAACCCCCGCTGTGAGAAATATCCCGCACTTTTATTTTGTCAAAAATTCACCCTACCATTATCTCAAACTTACCCTTATTTTTTCGCCGGGCCTGTCTCTACCGGAATTTTGTTGCGTCGACTACGTGATCTTTGGGCTTTTTACTATTCGGCAGGATGCCTGCTGAGGTTATGATGTCTGATCACCTCATAGGCTATATACAGAGTAGTTCAGTAGAAAATGCCGACATATTATTAATTTCAATAAAATATTATTAATTCATACATGCAAAGAATTAGGATATAAATATCAAATAAAGCCTGAGTATTTTTGTGATCAGTTTTGCTGCAGTTGTTAAGCTAAGCAGCTTATTATATAATATAAGAATATAATATATAAAAGAAGTTTTTCACTTTAAATTACATAGATATGAACAAAACTCTCCCAAAGAAATAAATCGAAAAATTACTATTTAAAAACTTTGAAGCACAGTTTGAGGTATTAAGATTTCAGGTGACAACTTTTATGCATAGAACACAAAATGGTGATAATATATTTTGCGGACAATAAACCAATTGAAAAAAAAAGACAATAGTTTACTGCTTTAAAATTGATTAATTTATTATTACTATTAATTTCAATTATTTGTTTCAGACAATACGTTAATATTTTTTTGAAGAAAGCTTATTTTTTTCCTTCCTATAAACAAACATGACGTATTAAATTAGCAAATGTTGAATCAGTTTAATTTGTAACTCGAGTAAGAAGAAAGAGTGATTAAGTGTGATCACTGGTGAATTTTTAATTCATTAGACAGTGGTGGTCGAGAGCCGCAGGATAGAATAAAGAAAGAATCGCTGAGATGGTTTGATAATATGGAACGTATGAGCGAATAGAGGTTGGTGAAGAAAATAAATGAAGCGAGTGCTGCGAGCAGCAGGAACATAAAGCATCCGCGAATGACTGATAAACCCGACTGGATAAATCAGATATTGGAAGATGGACTTTTAGAAGATTTAATATTCTAAGATCGAGCATGAGAAGATGTATGAACTGAAAAAAATAAATCTAAAAATTAGTATAAAAAACTTTGAATGAAACTTTGTTATTCCAAAGATATATGTCTGCATTTTGAGTACAACATGGTAATTTAAAAAAAAAGATTTTTTTACCCAACTCCCATATAAAATCGAAGAAACCACATGCATTAATAAAATTTACGATCATACTAAAAATTATCGGAATTTTCGCTTTTAAACCCACAAACTATAAAAATGTTCATAAATTTAATTTTATGATGTATGTACGTCACGTGTTACCAGGTTTTTAAATTCCAACCACGTTCTCTCTAGGTGGCCAGATGACACATAAAATAATTGATTTATGTCGTGCAGGTAAAAAGGATGCCATTTAGGGGCTTAATTAAGGTTCTAAAATGGGAAATAAGCTTTCATGTGTGAGAGGCATTGAGCTGTGAAGGACATGAGTGAAAAGGTTTGCTATGGACGATCGTTTTGTATTGAGGGAGAGCTTTTAAATAAAATGTAATTTTCCTTGATGGATTCAAAACGTGCTTGCAGCAAAGTAATTGGCGACCAATGGTTAGTGGTGAGGTCGCAATACATCTATATAATCGTGTGAATTTCTCAAACCAATGATTCTTCAATGACGTTTTATCTAAATTTATTTTGCTTCATGGTCATTTGTAGCATTAAAAATAAAAAATATATTATAAATGAAGTTATATTATAGATAGAATGGAATGGAAGCCTTTTTTGGGTGTTCATAGGGCTTACAATCTACTATACGACTGGCTAAAGTGATCACTGTACATTATTTTACAAATTTTTGCCAATTCCAACCACGATAGACTACCACATATATAAATCTTTTGGAAATTGCGTACATGTTTAATTTGCGCATCTTGTTGTCCTTGAGAGCTGGCACTAGACCGAGATGAGTGGAGGAAAATTATTGAGGAGGCCAAGACCCACCAAGGGTTGCAGTGCCAAATATGATGATGTTGTCCTTGAAAATTTTTAAGATACTCAATTTATTCTGAAACAAATATTAGGTCCTAACATATGAAATTGGCGTTTAGTATGGGAGGAACATAAAGCCGATTTTTTTTATTATAATATATTTATTTAATCAAAGTATGTACCATTGCTATCTATGCACTTTTGCCATCTCATAGGTAGTTCATCGATCCCTTTACTAAAAAAACCATTCGGACGGGAATCAATAAAATCTTTGAAGGCGGTTTGGACTGCCCCATCGGAGTTGAATTTTTTCCTTTGCAAGAAGTTATCCAAATTTCGAAAAAAATGGTAATCTGTTGGGGCAAGGTCCGGAGAGTACGGTGGATGTCTTAGACATTCCAATTGAAGCTCCTCTAATTTGGTAGCCGTCTGTTGTGCAGTGTGTGGTCTAGCGTTATCATGAAGCAGCAGTGGCCTAGAGCGATTAACCAGCCTCGGTTGTTTAGCAGCTAGCTTTTCCATCATGGTTTGCAGTTGCTGACAATAGACATCTGCCGTAATCGTCTGGCCAGATTTAAGAAAGCTGTAGTGAACGACACCAGCACTAGTCCACCAAACGCTCACAAGTAACTTTTTTGGAGTCAATTTTCGCTTGGGGCATGGTTTGGCTGGTTCGGCAGGGTTCAGCCATTGCGATGAGCGCTTCCGATTATCGTACAGGATCCACTTTTCATCACAGGTAATGATTCGATTTAAAATCCCTTCATTATTGTGCCGGTTGAGTAATGCAATGCAGCAGTCAACGCGCGTTTGTTGATTTGCTTCACTCAATTCGTGAGGTACCCACCTTTCAAGCTTTTTCACCTTACCAATTTGCTTCAAGCGGATTAAAACAGTTTTATCACCAGCACCGCAGCCTGCAGCTAACTCGGATGTGGTTTGCGATGGATCCTCTTCCACAATAGCCTTCAATTCTTCATTATCAACTTTGGTCTCCGGCCGTCCACGGGGCTTGATCTGCAGGTCGAAATTTCCATAACGAAAACGGTGGAACCAAAAACGCACTGTGTTTTCTTTTGCGGCACCGTCGCCATACACATCATTAATCCTTCGAGCCGTTTCTGCAGCACTGGTGCCACGGTGGAACTCGTACTCGTAAATAACGCGATATTTCAAGTTTTTCATTTTGTAAACTGAGTGACGCAAAGAAAAAAACAATTGAGGAAAAAACAAATGAATTATAATTTTCAAAACACAAATACATGAGTAAATAGCTGTATAAATTTGGATTTGGAATTCCTAACCAAAGAGAAGATATTTGAGATCAAATTTGCCAGTACGACAAAACGTCAATTTCATATGTAAGGACCTAATATTATTTTTTTGGTTATTTCAAAATTTTGAATATGAAATACCTACAACCTCTTACTTCATTCACTTTCAGCCTGCTATTTTTTCTGTCTCGCACCATTTTATTTATTTGTTGCACTTCCTGAACAGCATTTCTACTTTTACGTTCGTTTGTTTTTAGGTCCATTCATATTTCTGCGACCTACATTCCTCTTCTTGTCTTTATTCTAAAACACTTCTCGATCTTAGGCTTATTTCCGTTAATAAATAAGAAACCATCACAACTACGTGGCCATCCGACCTATTTGAATAGATTGAAAAAATTCTATGTTTTATTAAGCTATTAATCGAACCTGATGAGGACAAGGACTGCTCCTCTCTAGAAACTATAGAAGTGATAAAGAACACAAATACTATAGCTAGACCGCATTCAAAAGAATGTGCGCAAAAAATATGTGTCTTGTAACGATGCAAAAAATGAACACAAAATAAGTTTTTCTAGTAAGTAAGTAACCTTTTTTAAACTGAAAATATTTATTTATTTGGAATATCATATTGAGGCTTGTAATATGGGCTTGCCAGGCAACTTTCTCCCGCTTTCTTTTTACCGACGAAGCTTGAGAATAGTCTTTTGACTGCGATCGACCTATAGCACTTAGTTTAATAAAAACAGTATCTTTAAGACTAAAATGTTGTACCATGGTGTGACTGCCAATCATTTAATAATATAAGACGTGAGAATTTCTTCTTAGTTTCGGTACATAACTTTTTTGTTTCATTCAATTGACTGAACTATCGTTTACTTTCAATCGTTTATATTAAATTTTGATTATAAATCTTTCAATTAAACCATTGATTTTCATAAAATGATCATAAATTTGTCTACCGAAAAGTAATTCTGACGGAAAGGTGGAATTTCGACCAGTTGATTATCCACCAAAAAATTTTGCAGACGAGGGGTAAGGTAGGATTGGTCCTTTGGAAGTAATCGTTTGTCCACTAAAAAATATTAAAAATCACTCCTTTGGGAGGGAAGAAATGTGAATTTCCAATTATTAAATACTATAAAAGATTTATCAAGGTGTCTGAATTATTATTAAAATCTTTCGTTCAGATAAGTGAACATTTTAAAATGGATAGTTCGTTCATGAACGACCCACCTCTATGCTGTAGTATATAAACCCTGTTTATGAAGTTCTTGTAACATCTATCTCGGGGAGACCGTCTTGTTAGGCCGTCCGTAGACCGCACGACGCTCCGTCCCCTCCCGGCGACAACCGCGTCATGCGATCTGCGGTCCGATGTGACAACGGCACGGCATATCACCACCCGCACACTATCGTGACGTGTCGGGGGCGGGGGTTCCAGCTGCCCTTGCTGACTCCGCACAAACCCTCCCTTAGGGGATATTGAAAGTGAGGCATCTTGAAAATGTACCTTCAGTTTGCTGTACTCGGAGCCATTCAATCACTTTCCAGGAACTCGAGGATGAGCAAGAATTTCAGGAAAACCAAACCCCTGAAGGACCGTCAAATTTTCGACGGCCAGTATGTAAAACAACACATGAGCCATAGCTCCCTTTTGAATCCCTTGATAAATCATAATTTATCAAGGGATTCAAAAACTATAAGAACTGTACATCACCGAAACATTCTGAACGTGTCAGAAAATACTGGAAGAGTCTCGAATACACAAGAATAATCCAGAAACTTCGAGTCAATTAAGTTATTTCAGAATACAAAAAACTCATTGTTTGATAGAAAAAAACCACAGTTAAACAAAATGGTGATCTGAGCAACCTACGGGATATACTGGTAGATAAACAGAAAAGTATGAATAGTGTTCCAGTTAAGTTTGTGTTTAGGTTATTTATCCGTAATTTAATCCGTGATAATAATATAATGGTCTTGTTAAGTCCTTATTTGCATATGTGTAGTAATAGTTTGATGGTAATAGGAAGAATCTGAATGTGGTTATAGAAACCACCACCTGGGTCACTTACACCAAGGGATGTAAGCAGGTATCCAACTATTTGACAATGTTAACTGCTTATCGTTTTTACAGAATTTCTTCAAGTTAAATAACAGTCTTGAAGATCCCCAACCTAACAATTTTACAAAATCATGAAAATTGTTGTTCCAAATTCACTTCTAAACTTACAACCCACTTCTAATTTCTATTTGCTGATTTACGAAACCCTTGATATTGTTCTGAACATAATTTACAATGGTCCATGATAAAAAATGTGATATCATGTTATCTTCGTAATATATTTTTTTAATTGGAATCATACTAAGATTATCTATCAATGTCAAAAATAATCTGTTGATAGGGTGTTTATTTAAAAAATATATTGCCTGTGTAACGCCCCATATATTCTGAGGAAAGAGAAACAAAAGAGGCTGCCAAATAAGTTCCGTAGTGCACTCACACATACACATTAGTCAACAGGATTTAAACTATCGGATAGATAGAGATGGGCGAATAATGTCAGATTTACGCGAGTGCAAGTGCCTAGCGCAGCGGACTGAACCACAAAAGCAATATCAACGGATGGATTATGTTCCTCTGTGACTGAACCCATGGACCGCTAATGTATAAGAACAAGATAATATGTAAAAAAACTAGGAACAAGGGACTTGTAAGATAACAAAATGATTTATATATTAAGGTTCTTTACACTACTGACCTAGTTCTTACTTAGATTACTGACGTCATCAATGAAAGTCATTCGAAGTCTTGCGATCGCGTATTTTAAATTAATTACCATGAAAAAGGATTAAGATTAAAAGGTGAGAGAGATTCGCTATAAAAAATATTATTTGCTTCCATTTGTGTAAATAAAGAAAGAGTGATGGAAGCCTGTTTCCATCAATAGATCACCAGGCAAAGCAAGCCATAACCAAGGCGCGCTTCACTGAGTAATGGAAATGAACTGGTAACATGAGCACAGCAATCGACAACCGCCGTGAAATCTTCATGCAATTCACTCTTAGGCATAGTTCGCTTAGAACTTAAGATTTCATTTCAATCTATTTTTTCTAGTAACCTTGTTTAAATTACTTCTTCAATAATTACAAAATGATTTTGTTTTAATATGATTACTTCATTAAATTAAAATTTTGATATTATATATATATTTATTTTTTTGATGTTTATAGCATTAACTTTGTGGTTGGATATAATTATAAATTTTAATTAAAAAACTTTGTATAAACCATTTGATTAAATAATGACTCTACGTCTACTGGTTTCGATACCACCGTATCTTCATCAGAACTGACGTATAACTGACTATCCATTACCTATCCTAGTAAACAAATTAATTCTGAATGGGGGCGTAGCTACAGTTATGGTGGGGGTAATTGAGGGATGGTTGCCGAAATGGGTATGGGAAATACATCTAGTAGTGGTTAAGTTTGATATTAAATACAAAATTTGTTAAAAGTAAATTGAATATTTTAAATAATCTGGTCCTTATTAAAAATATTTTATTTAATATGAGAAATATTTAAAATAAACAAATTTTTGTTTGTTTTTTTTGCTTATTTAGTTATTTATTTTCCATATATTTTTATTTGATGCTTCTAAAATTAAAATATTTCCAACCGTTTAAACTCTCACCTAAAAATTAAGCGTTAAATATACAACTTCTCAAAAACCGCAAAATAATTTTGTGGTAACCTTATTAATATAATTAATAATAATAAACTTAGTTTTCTCACTATTGTATTGAAAAATATCCAAATGTATCAGAGCCCATGGCTCTTTTGTCAGGAAACAACTTTATAATAACCTATATTAATTTTTAGTTCACAATTTTATCCTGAGGAAGGGGCCATGGGTTTTGAAACATGCTCATATTTTTCAACACAAAAGCGGTGAAAAATAAGTTTATAATTATTAATATTTTTAATATTTAAAGCATTAACTTTGTAGTTAGGCATTATAACAGAGTTAATTAACTTACACTCTGTTACCAAGTTTATTTTCTGAGTTTTATATATATTAAATATATCTCATAAAACTCAGAAAAAAATAAATTAACGTATGAAAATATGTTTCGATGTATCTCGCCTTTAAGTGACTCGAATTTGTAATAATGTATATATATATAATATTTATACACATTGAATTATATCGAAATTTATTTTTAAATAATCTGTACACCTCGTTTCTTAAAAAAAACGATTTAATTAATTTTTGAAGTTTGCAATGGAAAAAAACGCATTACTCGGTACGTATTTAGCACAATCTTAATACAAATACCTATTTATAACGTTACCATAAAGTCATTTTGCATTTATTGAAAAAGAATAAAAAAAAGTAACACATAAAAACCAAGTTTTTATTATACTCCCTTTCTTTGTAAAATATAACAACAATTAAAGACGAATTAAAACATATTACATAACACTAAACTTACAGTAAATTAATATATTTCTAAAATGTCAGATGTTTTGAGCTTTCATAAGACACTTTGATACAACAAAGACGACACTTTCATAAGATGCTTTGAAGATTACATTCTAAAAACATTTGTCAGTCAATTTAGATTTTCGACATTCGTAGCGAAGAACCTATTATGCATACCGACGGAGTAATTCAAATTTAGAAAATATTCCGCGACGTTGTCGGGCTACTGTAATCAAACTTTTCTAATGATTCCAATTTGAAAAAACCAATAAAATTTCTAAAAATCCGAAATTACACTATAATTATTAAATTTTTTTAAACGAAAATTTGATAGATCTTCTTGATCGTCACCACGAGTTTACTTGCCAAGTTTCAGCTTGATTGGATCACGGGAAAAGGATCAAAAATTTATCCAAAGTTTTTGTTGACGGCAAGCAAGCAAACGCCACGAGTTAATATAAAAGGAGTAAAAATATTCACGCATTGTCAATTATTATGGATTTAAAATAGGTCAATGTTTAATGTTTTATCCAGGCTATAATTATAAACGAGATTTTCAAATTAAAAAAATAATTAACAATAGATACTTCCAGTATTACAGTACTAACAATAGAATAATCCAGTCCGTACAAAAACTATGCAAATATTTATGATATCTTATTTCTAAAACCATTATATCTATTTAAATTATTTTTCGGTTTTCGTGGCTGTTCAGAATCTTCTGATTTGTGTTTTCTGAGGTAGTATTCCGTATTTTTACGACCTTTCTGGCCAACGTTTCAAATCTTTGCATTTTCGGATCCCATTGCATCAGAGCTAATGTGTTGCATGGACCTTGCAATGGCACCCAAAAGGTCTTAAAATACGATATAATACCACAGAAAACACAAACCCAAAGATAATTCCAATTGATATAAATTAACTTTGTTAAAACCACTTATTTATTGAAAAAAATTTACTCTATCTCTTCTTTACGAGATGTGATCCTGTGACGCCCCTCTTTTAGGCTTATAATTGAGATAGCCGTACTCTTTTGGTACGAGTTTCTGATGATGTGTGTTGTCTTGAGGCGCCATTCTTTTAGGCCGATGTTTGAAGAATCATGTACTCTTTTGGTACGAATTGATGACGACATTAGCCTCCTTTGCGGGCATAGTCAGCGATGTTACAAATTATTGTGCAATCTCATTTTGCCTTTTCAGAGCGGCATCCCACGATTCTGCATCTTGCAACATTTACTTTGGTCAAACGTTAGCCTGTTAGTAACATATTTATAATATCCCAGCTATTCCATATGAGTGAAAGATTTTTATACTGATTCTGGCCCTGTCTTTCTTACAGAGGACGGAATAGAAGTTAACGTTTTCTATTGAGATTTCATAGCATTCAGGCATGAAAATCCTTCCAAAGTCAGAGAATTCACGACGTTGGTTCATGCTGTTTTTAAGCAGGATGAGGCGTGAAGGTCGAGTCTAGTGGTCACTCCGATCAACAAGGGAGGTCCCGCTTTTAAGAGTACCTCACAGGGGCTTGCGCGGATTCCAGACTTATGACACGAGCGTCATCCACAACCTCACCTAGCTCAACGTTCATAAACCAGAAAACTCCAATTTCAGTTAGATCTCCCCATTCTGTCCTTTACTCGTCGTTCTGAAGCTACTTGTTAAGCCGGATATACCGAGGTACTCAAATCATAAAGAGTTAGCTGAAGACCGGATTGCGCAATACTTATGCAGTACAATTATTATAAGGCTACTAAGCGTTTCTTATAGAATTATGTGTATTCAATTGTTAGTACAAATAGTATGAAAATCCCCATACTTTAAAATATATTCGTTCGGAAGAAATTCTCGTACGATTTGGATTGATATCTGGTTACTCAATACATAACGCGTCGACAATTATTATAAATTTATTAAGCGCTGCTTATAGAGCTCCGTAAAATCAATTGTTAATATAAATGTTGTGAAAATCCCCATGCATCAAAATATATTCGTTTGGGAGATATTCCCGTACGAATTGAACTAATATCACACAAGAAATCGTGATATTATTTATACATAATTGCTCCGATCTTAAATCTTCCCAAAATAAATACATTTTGAAAGTGAAAATAATTAATCGTAATAGATAATATAAATGTGATCCTTATCTGTTACACTTCGTGGTGGAATCCTCCTCTCTGGTCCTGGCGAATGGTACATTCCTCCACATGTCCGGCCAGCAACTCCGTCCGCAAATGATGTTTTGGAACTGAGGGCTCTGTCAGTAGTCTCTCGGGCAGCGCTTCCGCTCGCAAGTCTGGTCTCGAACTGAAGGGGCTGAGTATATCGTGTTCGCTCCTTTTATAGTAACGATTGCACCATACCTCCGAAATCCACGCTAGTGCAGTGACTCATCCTATGCACGATGACTTCACCGCCGGCGCCCGCCATTGGCCGGATTCAGTCATCAGGGTGGTCGCCACTGGCTCAACCCGTCGAAGGCAAAGCGCGCCTGTGATTGGTCCGTTTCGTTAAAATAATAGTAAAGCATCCGCTACACGCGAGACTTGCTGTTCCGATTCATAAATAATAAAGGCTCGTTCGCACCTACTCACAAGGTCGACTCTATTAGGATTGGCAAACAATATTAATTTAACACAGAATTATATCTATGGTATAATAAAGATCTAAGAAATATTACTTGTATAGCTGAATATTCAATATTTTGTTAGCCTCTTGTAATACATAGAATCTTGAGAAGAAATATATCAGGCTTTTACTTTTAAACGATTCAAACCGGAAGAAATATATTCTTGATGTCCATGCTTGGCTTTTTTGAATATTATTATTTTAAGATTTTCTAAATTTATTAAATCTATCTCTATGTCGACCATCACAGTCTGTTCATTAAAAAATAAAATTAAATAAATACTCGTATATGCATATTTACATGAACACGTGGCCAACAAACCTGACCTGAAAATGAAGTCAGGTTTGCATTGGGTAATAATTTAGGTTTGTTGGTTTACTACCTAAAACATGCAAATTTGGTTACATGCCATGAATTCTCTCTTGTGTATTTTAGTCCATCCTAATTTGTCTGGCCCAATGGATATTGTTAATTTTTGATGTCATGTGCACAGGATGTACCAGGAAAGGAAAATGATAGTCGAAAACCGATAAATAAATCTGATCTGCCAAATTATACTATACAACTAACGCACCGGTGCACTATTATCAATAAGTGCTTACTGCAACTAGAGAAAATGATCAAATCAGTCTAAAAATTACGACAATTGTTCATTGTGTCAATAATCTTTTTTTTAAGTTCACGGAAGACGTGTCACATCAATATTCTTACTATTTTCAAACCAAGCTAAACGCTTGTGCTATGAAAAAATGTAGGATTAACTTGCTGGTCTGGAGTGAGATTCGAACCCACGACCTTTGGATCACGAGGCGAGAGTCCTAACCACAAGACCAACAAGCTACTCAAATAAACGTTTATGCTATGAAAAAAGGACTTTGGTTTCCTGGAGGTCATTGAAAGCGTAGCTTTAAAAACATGTTAAAAATGTTAATTTTTATCATTTTTGTTTTTGTCAGTGAAATTCATGAACACTTAAGGCGATCTGAGAAATTATGGCAATGTGAGAAAAAATCAGCACTTTTTCTTATTTAAATTTATTCAACGGGTTCCATATACTTTGAATGAATATTTAATTCTAAAACGACAGTAACTGAATTATTTAATCAATCAATAAATTATCAAACCAACGATGCCTTAGAACTAAACTTTCTGGAGTTTTGATAACTATATTGACTTTATATTTCAGTAATACTAGCTGTTCCCGCGAGGCTTCGCACGCGGTACCCTGTTTGGATCGTCATAGAACTTTCGCGAACCATCTAGAACATTCGCCTTCCAGAACTTTCGTAAATTTATCGAATGTACAGGAACCTTCTAGACACACCGACACATTCCGCCACTCAGTTTAGAACCTTATAGAACTTTCGGGAATTTTCTAGAACCTTCTCCTTCCAGAACTTTCTAGAGCAGGTTTTCCGAAACCTTCTAGACTCACCGACACAGTCGGCGCGCCTATTTTGAAACAAGCATTCGCGGCCTTCCCAACCAAAAAAATATGCCAGAAAGCACCGTTTCGTGACCCACGCCACAGCCACCACCCCCACCAACTCGCACTTCGATTGACACCAAGGGCACAATTATCACCACCATAAGGGAACGCGGGTTTCTTGTATATATATATATAAGATATGATAATATCTAATTTGATTACAAATTGAACAACTGTCTTTCATTTTTAAATGATTTAAATTTCTTTCAATTTATATTTTAAAATACACATTTAAAATTATATATATGTATATATTTAAAAATATTTTAATTTGAAATCTTTAGATACATAAAAATTATTTAAAACATAAGAAAAGCAGGACACACCACTTAAAAATTAAAAAAAATACTTTTTTTTCTTTATCCTTTATCTTAAGATTATAAGTTTATAACCTTAAGATAAAGGATAAAGCCACCATTTATTCATAAATTTCGGAACCCGGTTTCAATTTCCAGTGAGATCACAATCTCACAAAACATACATTGCTCTTTAATTATCTTTTCTCAGTATTGGGCACAGTCCTTCAAACAAAAGTCAGTCTTAAAAAGCCGAGTTCTCATTTCTCCTTTTTTATTTGTACACACATATTTGTTACTGTGATACATTCTTTTCGCAATTTCTTTTCATATTATCCAAAAAATTGAAAATTATTTATAATGCTGAATTTTATATAGAAAAAAATTGTATTTACAAGGCAAAATCAATTATTTTTTAGTTCATGGTACAACAAGGATTAATTAAGTGTGAATATTCAATTTATATTTATCGGATCG
>JADDOH010011804.1:0-124642 GCA_016648135.1 Agrypnia vestita
AAAATTTTATCAGGGCCAGCATTGATGGCTGCACTTCTAGGTGACTGCCCCTTTTCAGAGCCACCGATGTTGATTGTACTTCCAGGTGACTGGCCCTTTTCAGGGCCACCGATGTTGACTGCACTTCGAAGTGACGACCCCTTTTCAGGGCCACCGATATTAACTGCACTTCGGAATGACGGGCCCTTTTCAGGGCCACCGACTATTTCCTCGTCGATTGGTGTCGCTGCTCCGGCAGCGATGTTCCCAGGTGGTGGCAGTTGTTTGGGTGGTGCACACACGGATCAGGACTTCAGCGTGCTCTCGCTGTAGGTCCCGTGAGTGCTGCCGCTCTTGACGGAGCTCCGCCCTCAGTGGGCGGATGGTGTCCTCCGTCCTAGTAGAGTATCGGTCCACCTCGGAACGGGCCTGTTCCGAAGTAACTGACTCGTCGCGATGGTGTTCTTCTTCTTCTTCTGGAACGCGTCCCGATCTGGACCCAGATCGCGACATCCTCGAGTAGTGCACAGGATCCGGCTCGAAGGACCAGCTGTTCCGGACAGGAACACGCAAAAGATTGTTTGGTTCCACGTGCCCAAAACTCGAAGAAACGCACCGAAAGTTTCAGATGGCAAAGTCGTATAAAACCAATCTAGAAACGCCGGTGTAGTAGAGGTTGCCTTAAAAGGGCCAAAGAAGATCCAGAGAAAGTCCAAGTAGTCAGCAGGGTCGTTGTAGGTAGAGAAAAATGAAAGACTGGTAAAAGTGGTCCGATAGGCTCTTAAAGCACCTTCAGGTGTACTGAATTGCTCGCCGTTATGAAACTGTTTATATAGCCAAATTACAAAATCCCCTCCATAACTCCATCGTAAAACAATCAGCCAATCACAAAGCTTGCTTTGCCGATTTCAGCGCTCGCGCCATCTCTGAGTGAATTTTGGTACTAATCAGTCTGACGATTGGCTGCGGAGATCGGCAGAAAGCACTTTGCTCCGACATAAAAAATCGTAAAAATAGTTTCATCGTCTTTTTGAGACGTAAATCATGTTAATTTATACAAGACTAAACCTTGCTGATAATCTAACATAGTCTCTGGGACCCGCAAGGTAGTATTAACAGAGTTATTACAAGTTATGTACCGAGTGCAATCGGCTAGTTACATTAAATTCAATAAAAAATAGTTCTTAAGTAGATACATGAATTTTGGTGTAATAATTATGAAGTATATTTTATAAGGCGTCTTTTGACTATAGTTTAATGAGTGAATAATTAATATTATGTTAGTTATAAACAATTTTATCAAACAAAATTCCTCCTACGTTTCTGATGTAATTTGTAGTCGTAAATATATACTTTTTGTATAGATATTTACTGGAAGAATACAATAAAGAAATTTTTAGTTTAATTGGACTGCTGTAGCGGCCAATATTCGATTTTGACTGAAAGTCATCTTTTTCGGCACGGTATCGCTCGGCCGGTGGGGTCGATATTAGCGATTGCGCTTATGTTGAGCGTAAAAGGTCCATTTTAGGGCCACTATTTTTAATTCCCCATTTTATGTTTTCTATGCGTTTCTTGACTTTTCCTGTGTTTTTAATAAAAATTATTTTTTGAAGAATTTTGTAAAGTTTAATTTATATTTTGTGTGTACGGTGCTCCACGCACTTTTTAGTAATGATGCTCCTCCGCCAGTCTACGTCCAGTCGGTCTTGTGTGACAAGACTCTGATTTTACGGGCTGGGTACCCGTAAATCAGATGCAAGCGATATGGGGAACGGTCAGTCTGCAGCCTGCCGCCCCACTTTAATCTTCGGAATACCAGCCGGGCGCACCCAATTGGCTGGTTCTCGGAAATGTATATACCAGTCTAAATTATCACGCCTCGTGAGCGGGTCAAATTCCAGAAATATTTGGAAAATATTTCGATTTCCATACTGACCATATGTCAGTCAAAAATGCCGCGAACGGCTGATTGCTTCGAAAAGCGCATCGTCTATCGCTTTGCAAGCGATTTACTCTCTTTATTAAAAAATAAAAGATGTGACAAAAATCCATAAATATTACATTGTATATGTCAATATTTAAATCTATAATAATAAACATTATTCATAGAGTCCAAAAAATAGTGTGTCACATAAAGTCTTTTATTTCATCTGTTTACATAAACATACAAAACTGGCATTGTTTCGTGATGACGCCACCGTTCCACGGCGATCGTTTCGAACTTCTAATTCCTGTCCGAAACACACACTTTTATAAAAAAAATTTGTCAATAAGAAAAGCAGCCAAGCATATCGAAATATGACACGTATCTCCTCATAGATACATGGAACGCATCAAAAAAGATGGATCTGCCCCAGTATTAGGATATTTACCCCACAACAAGCTTTTATCTAATCAGAAAAAGAATTAGCTGACTACTGTGAATTTTAATAAATTCTAATTTTTTTTATTCCTCACTCTATCGACTAAAGATTTTACACACAAGCGTCATAGTGACCGCATTTCCACCGCATTCAGTCTACTTTCATTCCTCTTTTGCCAATTCCAGGCTTCACTTCTATACATCAGGGTTGGCACTAGAACGCTATTATGTACCGCTAGTCTTGCTTCCTTTGACAGATTCTTTTTGGCCATAATTGCATGAGGCTCATGCATACAAGAGGTGAGTGTTGAAAGCAATAGGAATAGAGGGCGTCCGTGAAAGACCTGGCACGATCAGATACTACAAGTATTTGAGGATGGCCCTATTTAAAGCCGCAAACAACCGTAGAACTTGTATGAGAAGATGTATGAATGTGGCCGAAGCAAAAGTGGTGTGCCAGGATAGAAGAGTGTGGTGTTCAATCCTCTCTGCATACCCCTGCGGGGAAACGGCGTGATGGTTAGTTAGTTTGTTAGTCAAAATAAATTATCAACAACTATTACTCCAATAACATCAACAACTCTGACATATCCCACTGGTTGGGATGAAGTTGGTATGGCTTCGAAAGATTAGCTGATTGCATTTATAAGAAGGAATCCTTCGTATTGAGTAACAAAGCTGCAAAAAATAAGCAAGGTAAAAGAAGAACAAAAACTTGTATAATAACCGAGAAAAAAGAAGAAACTGATGATGCTTTATGTTTAATTTGTACCAAACCATATTCAACAAGCAAAGAGGGTTGGATCCAGCGTTCCTCCTTTAAATTATGGGCGCATGAGAATTGTGCCCAAATCAAACAATTAAATTATGTGTTTCAATTGTGAATCTGATAATGATTGAGCAATTTGAAATACTTTCACGGTATTAAAATTATTTTAGGGAAGCATATTAAATTAGATTTTTTTCTAATTATTTTATAAATTTTGGTTTTTATAATTAGATAATTTGTTTTGTTTTTATGTATCTTACAACTTTATAGTCATTTAGTACATAAAAATATACCTAATAAAAATAAGTAGATACATTATGTTTTGTGCAACTTATGTTACAATTGACACCACGAGTGTTACTATCGACACCACTGTGGTGTCAAATGTAACAGTTTTCTTCTTTTTTTAATTTTCAAATAAACAAAAATTCTTAATACCTTCAATTTTTTTAACCATACACTTTGTTCCTAAATATATGGAAGTGCTTTGAAAAAAAAAATCAGGTAATTTAACAGGTTAATTATTTTGTTATAAACCAGAATGTCTATTTTGTTACTTTTGACACCACCTTCCCCTACCTGTACAAAAATTTAATAAATTAATTAATAAAATAGAAATAGCAGGCGTGTGCAATCAGTATACTGAAGCATGAGTTATTTATCTTACAGAATATTATATATTAAAATTTGAATAACATGATAATAATTGCGATTCGAGATAAGTACCTTCATATTTTATTTCTTAGAAATTATTTTATTTTATTTTATTCGGTCGTCCACCAGGGAGACACAATTGATTGGTAGGACAAAATACATAAAAAAAAATAGTTAAATGTCTCCCACAATTATTAAAGGATGACCCAGATAGATATAAATTATAGACAAGTCATTTTGATATGAATGAGATCAAACAATTTTACAGTTTCATTTAAGTGATTGTTCCTAATTTAACTATATCAGAAACATAAAAGGGTTCGTAATGTATTATATATAATTCACATGGTCAGGGTAATACATTATAGTTAAGCACCGCTTATTTCAAAGTACTGAAACAGTAATATTATTCAGATTATATTCCAATTTTTCAAGAACACAATACTGAATTTTATCCCCAGGGAGTATCATTAATCAGTATATATTATAGTTATCCCATAGAGACCAATCTATTTATATAAGAAAGTAGCTAGGTATAGTATATGTGGTAGTCTTTCATGGGTATTACATTGCTTAAAGTGATTACTTAAGCCAGCCGTACGATAGGTCGTAAGCCCTATAAACACCCAATTGACTTCCATACCTACTTTCCCATGTAAATTAATGAAAACACTGGAAATTAATTAGCGATTTATTAATTAATATTCAATGTCACTTAACACAAATTAAACTTAACGCTATTCTTTAATCTACACTATATCGCAATCACTCGTTTACGAACACTTTATTTATGGTTTCGATTACCTCCCGACTGGGCGTCGTCTCGCGGCCCGCGGCCGACTTCGCACTGAACGAACTGTCAAACACGATAACAACTCTTCGCGGCGGCCTAGACCCGCGCCATTTATATCCAAAAATAGATTTTCGAACCTCCTAGATTATTCTAGTGTTTAGGAGAAAGTTCTTGTCGCTTCTAGGTTTTTCCAGGTGTTCCTCGAATGTTGTAGCTGATACCAGTGTGTGGTAGTGTGTTCGAGAATGTAGTGGAAAGTTCTAGAGGTACAGATGTTATTTTAAAATAATAACAATATGAATTGTTAGGGAATTTTTGTACCTCAACAACTCTCTTTCTTCTCTTAAAAATTAGTCATAACTTCATGAGTTGAGTGCTAAGAATTAACCTATTTACTGTTCCATCACCCCTCTATTATTATATTCCAATAAGGCACTGACGTAGGCTTACATGATGCTAACATCACATTAGATTTACAGTTAGAACAACACTTAACAGGCTAAATGTCTGCAAAATTTAACAACCGATTCGTTCCTACGCATTTTTCTTCACGCTTACCAGAGTTAATTTTAGATTCACGAATATAAATATAATTTATATTACATATATAAATAAAAGAAAGGGCAGCAGTATGCCACTGAAGTGTTTCTGTAGAGCATGCATAAGATGTATGAATGCAGCCGAAGCAAAAGTGATGTGCTAAGATTGAAGAATATGGCGTTATATTCTCTCTGCCTGTTAGTTAATTAGTTAGATACGCATATTGTTTTAATTTTAATAAATAAAAATAAAAAAGTCGCTTTTTTAACAAATTCTATGCAAGATAACCACATCATCTCAGCGATCCTTTGTTTCCTCCCTATTCCCAGGATAATAACGTAGTTATTGTCGTTAAAATTGGCGGGACTTACCAATGTACAAAGTTTCAAGTAAAAGTTTAATATTTAGGGTAAAGTTTCTATGAAATTCAAGACATCAGTCAAATGTCAATATTTCTATGAATACATTTTTATATTTTTTCAATGTTTATATAGTTTCATATTCATCATCATCATCACTCTTGCCTCTACAACCCCTGGTAGGTCTTGGCCTCCTCAAGAGTCTTCCTCCACTCATCAAGGTATAGTGGCAACTCTCTCCAGTTCAGGAGCTCCAAGGCAGAGATGCCTTCGAAGACGTTGTCGCTCCATCATAATTTTGGATTAATCTTAGTTTCATATTACGTAATATGGATTTATAAGTGATTTTACAATTGATTTTATGTTAAAAACATAAAGCAGATAAGTAGTACATAATATTAGATTAGATTAACAACTCAAAGTTTTTCATAACAAACTTTTTACAGTGTAATTTAAATTCATATAATTGATAAGAATATACTTTGTTTTCAGCACTAATTTGTTGTAAATACCAACATCTTTCGGAGCCAATGGTCCCTTCATTAGGATACAATGTATATCTACTAAAAATTAAAAATCAAAGTGTAGGCAATAACAAAATAATGACGAAGCCTGAGTCAACGAAACCTGTTGGCGTTAATCATTTTCTGACTGTCTGTCTGTCCGGCCGTTCGTAACATCGTGTAACGTCCGTAATTTCGTTCAAACTCACGGTTAAAAAAACAAAATAAACGGCCGAAGACGGGGCTTGAACTCTGGGCCAGCAAATCCGAACCGGCCGCTTAACTCATGTTGCTACCGCTGACTCTCCGCAGACCGCCAAAAAGATTCTATAAATATATACCAGGGCTTAACAAAGACGCTAACCATTTCATGTGCCACACAACACAATCGCCAGTGTAAAACAGTAACATAACTACCGGCAGTGGAAATATAAAAAAAATGTTCAAATATTTTGATAAAAGTCTTTATTATTATTTCATGGGTGTCGGCTATAAATAAGTAAATACTTATTCCTTAGAAACCGGCATGTAAAAGTACCGTCATTTTTGACGGGTTACAGCTAGTAATCAATAAATTCGCGGTTTCATACAAAGTTGACGTCTTTTATATTAAGTATTTTAAAAATAATTCTATTGGAGATTAATAAATAATTAAGTACTAATAAATAAAACTATTTGTAAAAAGGGCGTTTATAATATTAAATTTACAATTAACATATTTTATTATTTCCGAAATATCTAATGTATCCAACTTATAATCCCGTTTAATTTGTAAATCTTTATTAATACACCAAGGACCGTAGGCCCCGAAACACGCTGGCATTTTTAATAAATTAACTGTGAAAACAAAGTACATTCCTAATCTTATCAATTATATTAATATTGTCATCAAAAAATCTTTTTTCTCTTGTTGATGGAGCACCTAATTTAAATTCATTTGTTTCGACTTATCGACGATTTTTACATTTATTAGACAATTTTGTGAAATATTCATATATGTAATACTCTCTTATAATGCTAATGCACACAAGTGGAGGTCGCGGACCAAGCGGGGCTGAAAATGTTACTTTTAAATAATTAAATAAAACACGACTTGGTATACACCACTAAATATTTATTTTATTTATTCAATACGAATAAACACCTCTACAAGTTTCGGGAAATAAGTTCCCTTCCTCAGGAGGATACAAAGTATACTAAATTAAATTATCATTATACATTTAACTAGTGGGGTGGAGAGTAGGCGGAGTAATTAGTAGGAAAGGGGGGAGGGGTGGGGGGGGGGGTTGTTAGGGAATAATTAAGGGATTGTTGTTGTTTTTTATTTATAATTGGAAAAACGTTAAGAATGGGGTTGCTTGGGAATTGAATATGACTGTTTATTAAATTGTTATTAAGGTTAATATTTTTTCTTATTCCTAAAATTTCGAAACTATCTAATTGCCTATTATTTTTGTTAAATTGATGTCGAAAGTGTGGTCATGTTCCAGCAAATGGTTTGCAAATTCCGAGTATCCATTGCTATTTAAACATCTAAAATGTTTCTTAATTCTTTTCTCAATACTAATCATTGCTGTCACTTGACCTGTTGTGCGCAAGCGTCGTGACTCTCATTTATCCCGTGTGAGGGCGCTGATTGGATATAAATTGGCGCTAATTCTCGGACATGCGCATTCGAAGTGACACCGGTATGGGTGATACAAACATATATTTCTGCACTGTGGTGATTTCGCCTATTTCCAGACCCTGCTAGCAACATAGGTGTATTACATATATGGAAATATTTGTATTTTTTATTATCTTATTTAAGCAGGTAAAAAAATTGTACAACCTACAACGGTATTTTGAATGTTTGGACATAAAATAAAGCATATGTTGGGCGCACGCACAAATTATCAACATAGCCGATTTCAGTACTAAATAGTAACAGTAAAATGGCGGGTCTCTACACGCAACGTCCGTATTAATATGCACTCTGTGTCTCCATTTGGATGTTGAATTCTTTCACATTCGTGCGTTTCTTGCAGTGGCGGCTTCCAAACCTCCAACGTTTTTTTAAATAAATTAAACACACGGGGCACTTTTCAGATATAATAATAATAGCGGTGCCCTGATGAAGCTTGAGTAAAGGTACAGATACACGTGCTTATTAGTGGCATGCTCGTTAGCATGCTCATAACTGGCATGCCATAACAACTGTACACACTTGCTCATTATTAGCATGCTTATTTTAAGCATGCTCATAGGTAAGCATGCTCAAAGTTAACAATCAAACACAAGTGCTTATTAGTGGCATGCTCGTTAGCATGCTCATAACTGGCATGCCATAACAACTGTACACACTTGCTCATTATTAGCATGCTTATTTTAAGCATGCTCATAGGTAAGCATGCTCAAAGTTAACAATCAAACACAAGTGCTTATTAGTGGCATGCTCTTGTCATAGAATAGAGACGCTCTTGTTCAAAATGGAAACTTTACAAACTGAAAATTCAAGTGAACCAATAAATCAAAACAGTTCCCGAGTTTCCATCCGCACATTTTTGATTTTAGTTTTTATAATTTTTATTGTAAGATTTGAATCATTCATGCCTTTTAATCAAGTTTCATAAACATTATTTCTTGCTATATTATTTTTACACAACGGTGACCGAGTATTCCATAGACATTCGTGATTCCTATAATAAGTCACGAAAAGTAATGTTTTTTCATCTCCCCAACGCGCCATATTTGTTTCATCTATCGCGGACTGAGAAGATCGTATTGATAATCGATACTAGCCGCGAATGGCATAAGCATGCTCATAATAAACAAACATGTTCACACATGCTCAAAAGGTACCCTTTCTCATGGTGAATGACATGCTCATAAATCGAACGGCCGGCGGTTGATTTTTGAGCATGCCACTAATGAGCATGATTATTACTAGCTATGTGCATACACACATGCCACTAATAAGCAAGGGCTAAAGAAGGTCAATACTGCGCGTGCTCACGTGCCACTAATAAGCATGTGTACTATCAGTACCTTTAAACGAACTTTTATTCTAATCCAACTGAAACAAACGGGCCTTGGTCTATTACATGTAGTGATGATGACGATGTTCATGATATGTTTTAAAGTACTTACTTCTATAATATTTTGATTAACAAACCGCTATGACGCGCGACAGTTCAATGAACTCCACGATGCAGGAACGTCGGCATTATATAAACATTCGGACATATTTTTATGTTACTATAATACTTGCATTGCACATGGCGATTTTAATCTAAGGTCACGTGACGACATTTTTGCCGCCTGAAGTATTCTGAATGGCTAATATAATTTTTTTATTTAATAGATAAATAAATTTTTTTACAATAAAGATAGTGACAGTTTTTGCAATGGAATTTCTCTTCTACATGAGTAATATAACTCGTGAGTAGGATAGGAGTAGCATTGTATTTTAAGTATATTAATTAGTAATTAGTACTACATACTGTATACCCTATATAAAAGAAGAAAAAAGTAACTTATATGCGATAATCATAATGCAATTATATGAGACAACAGCAAAATTAACTAATAATAAACAAAAAGATTTAGTACCTAAAGAGATAAATAATGGAAAATTTTAAGCAAAGCTAACAGTAGGTATGCAGTATAAATAATATTAAATTTAAAACTATCTATTAATAAAGAAATATTTATAAATAAAACATAACAATTTCGCTGTCTGTCCTTCCGTAACTTCGTATAACGTCGGTAATTTTGTTCGATTTCACGGCTGAAAAAAAAAACAAATTCAACGGCCGGAGATGTGGCTTGAACCCCGGGCCACCAAACCCGAACCGGCCGCGTCACGCATGTTGCTATGGCCGCCTCCCCGTGGAACTCCGAGTGACGCTATAAATATATACTAGGGCTTATCAAAGACGCGAACCATTGTTCAGTCATTTTTGACGGGTTACATCTAGTTTAAACTTATTATTATAGTTACAACTAAACTTATTCCAACACATTTTTAAATAAAATTTAAAAATACGCATTACATGTCACACATGCGTATATTATGGGGTTTTTTTATTAGATTTATAGAACTTTAAAATATAATAAAACACATAAAAATCCAAATCCAAAACAAAACACATAAGAACCCAATGCGGAAATCCCAGAACCTGCGACATACAAGAGCAGACAGAGAAGGCGTTTCTGGAGCGACCAAGTCGAAAGAATGGAGCAGACGAGACTTTCAAAAGCCGTGATGCGCGGGACTCCAGAGGGGCGCCGACCGCCAGGGAGACCAGCAAAGAGATGGAGAGAGAGCTGGACATCCTCGTCACAAGACCAGGATCTAACAAAATAACAAAAGAAGAAGAAGACAGCATAAAAATCGTGATAGTGACCATGGCATTGGGTTTATTACATTTGGATCATTCGTTACAATTTGATCAACGATCTCGGTTATCGTTACCAATCTTTTTTTTACGAAATCTGTAGCAAATTCTTCGGGTTCTTTGTTTCACTATATCCGTTTTTTACACGACTTCTTTGTTCTTCCAATTCTCGAAGGTCTTCGCTTGTGTACATCTTTGATGAACACGATTCACGGAAACGGAAACGGTGTAGCCAGAGCCGCGCGAAATGCCATATTTTGCTGATTTGTTTCTTCATCTTCTTTTAGATTTGTTGATCTGTTTCGGCAGAAAGCCGCTACTCTTGGGACGTCGAGATCCATCTGTTCCTTCATCTTTTAGGCGGTCTTCCAGGAAGGATTTCATTAGCTGCAATGCAAGGATGCTGGTTGTCCATTCTGATTACACGATCTGTCCATTATCTTCTCATTGCTCTACTCCATCGTACAACATCTTCAGTGCCACAGGTCAGCTTTATTTCTTCATTATGGATTCGATCTCTAAGCGTTCTCCCTGTGATTGCCCTTTAAGTATTCATTTCTGATTCTGAATAGATTCTTTGTTCTGGTTATGTTAGTTCTTGTTTCTACACCAAAGATCTACACTGGCTTGACATATATCCTAACTTTTCTTTCTATACGCATGTGTTTATTGCTCCAAACAACATTGCAAACATATCCAGATATAACAGAGGCTTTATTGGTCTACTCCCTAACTTCGGAGACTATCACTGGTGCTCGAGATCTCTTCACCTAGGTATTTGAATGTCATAACCTGTTCCACTGGTTTGTTATCAATAACTAGTTTGCATCTCCCGGTTGCTTTGAAATTAATCTCTTTGTATTGCATACGAATCAATGAAATGCCACGATCATTTAAATCAGCGAAGTTTTGCGCCTTCTCAAGCAGGCCGCGTTATATCGAAATAGCGTTAACCGAGGGAGCGCTACACGAGGTCTAACTGTACTCGTATTGCTCAGAAGGGCAGTTAGGCACATCCCTGATTACCATTTTTTCCTTGACATAATAATTTTACAGCAACGGAATATAATTTCATGCTCGGTGATTTACAGTTTCCGTTTGCAAAACCGGGATACAACGTCAGTTTCCATCCGTAACATAAAGAATTAATAAAACCAATTGGCTTCTTCTTTTCTTCTTCAGCCTTCTTCTCTCCACTGCTGGATATAAGCCTCTTCTATACCCTTCCATGCTTCTCTATTAGCTTCTTGCATTTATTTCAATTGGTATTTATTTCGAATACTAAGTGTAACACAATAATGAACCGAGAGACAAACACCTTCGAGCCGAGGAGGTAAAAACCAGTGGTTTGCATAACGCATGGACTTAGATTATGATGCTAATATATACGTTTTGTCACTAGATGGTAAAAGCGGAAGGAATTGTACATAATCGAGAATTTTACAGCATTCTAAACCGGTTGTAGCGAATTGGAAATTGCTAGAAGGGTCTGGGATGGTCCATTGGATTCTTGAAGCATCGCGAGCGACATTGACTGTAAAAGAAGATTGACCAGGCCATTTCGCACTTAGTATTTGCGTTGTTTTAGATGTGAATCAGTGTGACCAAGTGACAATAAATGTAATTTCAATGTGGATTCTGACCAGGGATTATGTACCTACCGACACGTGTGAAATGTTGCATAGCTATCAGAGCGTCACAAACTTTTTGCAAAAAATAAATATTGAAAAAAACATGCAAACATTGATATAACATATTTCCAAACAATTGATATGAGGTGAAGGTTGTTGGAACATCTTCGTCTCACTATCAAGGCAGGAATCCACCTGTAAAGTTTTTGCTACTAGCTATGAGACACCCTGTAAATGAATAATAAAAACCCACATTTTCGTAAAAAAAAGCATAAATATGAATTTTCATTCAATGTGCCACCTTAACAGTGTCCTAATAAAGCACTACTTCAATTTATTGACTATCGAAATTTATTTCAGGAAATTAGTTTATTTTCCATATTAATAAATTACGGTGCCTCTTTTCAAATTAGAAATACGATCTCCTCTTCCACGAGCGCTCGCCTATATTAAACGCCTATATTAACTGGAACATTTCATTTACTAATCTGTTTGATATTTGACAGGGCTGGTTTGGGGATGGTTTGATGAAATGTAGGTGCATTGCTAGAAGGCGTCCAGCAAATGAGTGCCGTTTATCCTAGATCTGTTATTAAAAAATAATTGTTATCTTGAATATTTTTGAGTATGTCCAAATTTTTCATGACAGAACTGGATTTTTGTTACAGGGATATCATTAATCAATGAGGAATATTATATATATATATATAGATATATATATCTTATAATATATATATTATATATATATAAGATATAGATTAGGTCCTTACATATGAAATTGGCGTTTAGTATGGGAGGAACATACCATGCTATCTATGCACTTTTTCCATCTCATAGGTAGTTCATCGATCCCTTTAATCAATAAAATTTGAATGCGATTTGGACTGCCCCATCGGAGTTGAATTTTTTCCTTTGCAAGAAGTTATCCAAATTTCGAAAAAAAATGGTAATCTGTTGGGGCAAGGTCCGGAGAGTACGGTGGATGTCTTAGAAATTCCAATTGAAGCTCCTCTAATTTGGTAGCCGTCTGTTATGCAGTGTGTGTCTAGCGTTATCATGAAGCAGCAGTGGCCTAGAGCGATTAACCAGCCTCGGTTGTTTAGCAGCTAGCTTTTCCATCATGGTTTGCAGTTGCAGACATAGACATCTGCCGTAATCGTCTGGCCAGATTTAAGAAAGCTGTAGTGAACGACACCAGCACTAGTCCACCAAACGCTCACAAGTAACTTTTTTGAAGTCAATTTTCGCTTGGGGCATGGTTTGGCTGGTTCGGCAGGGTTCAGCCATTGCGATGAGCGCTTCCGATTATCGTACAGGATCCACTTTTCAACACAGGTAACGATTCTATTTAAAATCCCTTCATTATTGTGCCGGTTGAGTAATGCAACGCAGCAGTCAACGCGCGTTTGTTGATTTGCTTCACTCAATTCGTGAGATACCCACCTTTCAAGCTTTTTCACCTTACCAATTTGCTTCAAGTGGATTAAAACAGTTTTATCACTAACACCGCAGCCTGCAGCTAACTCGAATGTGGTTTGCGATGGATCCGCTTCCACAATAGCCTTCAATTCTTCATTATCACCTTTGGTCTCCGGCCGTCCACGGGGCTTGTTCTGCAGGTCGAAATTTCCAGAACGAAAACGTTGGAACCAAAAACGCACTGTGTTTTCTTTTGCGGCACCGTCGCCATACACATCATTAATCCTTCGAGCCGTTTCTGCAGCACTGGTGCCACGGTGGAACTCGTACTCGTAAATAACGCGATATTTCAAGTTTTTCATTTTGTAAACTGAGTGACGCAAAGAAAAAAACAATTGAGGAAAAAACAAATGAATTATAATTTTCAAAACACAAATACATGAGTAAATAGCTGTATAAATTTGGATTTGGAATTCCTAACCAAAGAGAAGATATTTGAGATCAAATTTGCCAGTACGGCAAAACGCCAATTCATATGTAAGGACCTAATATACTATATATATATATATATATATATATATATATATATATATATAATATATATTAGATAATATATTATATATATATTATTGATTGATTAATGATATTCCTGTAACAAAAATCCAGTTCTGTTCTGAAAAATTTGGACATACTCAAATATATTCTGAATGAAAAATACTGGTAAAAAGGAGTTTAATAAAAATTGAAATAATATTTCTGGCGTATCCTAGTGGAATGTTAGTAATTCGGATGAATTTTCGTTAACACAGGTAAGATATTGCTTAAAAAACTCCAAAAAAATCTATTGATGTCTCATTAACGACATCTGTGGTCATTCAAGGGGAATGAAAAAGCTTATGCTAGCCACGTGGAGGATCGTTAGAACTCACAAGTGAAACGTGGCGCATAATTTATATATATACAACATCCAAAAATTAGTAGTCATGGTATTCTATCATGGGTGGAAATGGCGAACGTTGCATATGTGTAAAGTGATCACCTAAGCCAGCCGTACGATAGGTAAACCCTATGCACACCCAAAAAGACTTCTATACCTACTTTCCCATAAAAATACAGTCTCGTCTCTGTGAGACATCTATATATACATTGATTGATTAATTGTTATCTTATTTAAATAAACAAATATTTTTCAATTCGCTACCGAGAAAACAAATAGACCCCGAAGAAAATTATGAAAAAAGTAATAATTCGAAACAATGCTGAAAATTCTTTCTTTAGCGGTCTCGTTAATTAAAGCGGCACCTATCATACTTACAAAAAGTGTTCATTTGGTCTAGGTAGAGTGGATGATCCGATGTACCGTGGGGGTAGCTATAGTTTCATCAGAGTCCTAGAGTGCATTTGAGTAAAATTTGGGATGAATCAAGAGGTTTTATATAGTGACTCTTGTAACTATGCAACATTTGGTTTAGATTGCTCAAAGGGTATAGGAGTGCATAGAGAACACACAGACAAACAATTTAATTTCGTTTTGTTTACACTTATTATAGAAATCAAACCGGAAAAGGAGTACTGCTTTCTTTTTATTTATTTATTTTTTCACCCCCATTATAGGCTTTTATAATAAAATGTTATAACATACAAAAAGTATATAAAACAATACCAGGTATAAGCAGTAGGTACATATAAGATATAAAATTATTAAGTCCTAGCACGTATTATATAAAAAATAAAAATATATTACATAACATTCAAGAAGTGCATAAATAAACTTTATCTTATGGGGAGTTTTTATAAAAAAATCTAAACTTAGTAAAAATATCACAAAGGATCATTATTAAATTAATGCTGAAAAAAAAATCTACCTTTTTAACAAAATATCTTTTTATTTAATTGTAAATGCTTACGGATATTTTACACGAAACGTATGTTTTTCCGAGAAACGATTCTCGACGTTTCGTTGAATTCGTATTCAACGTCTTCAGGAGGACGACCTGTACCCGCGGAGGTATAGGGCGGACTGATTAATGTTTCCGGGGGCGTAAATTATATGCACTTTGATGTGGAGTGTTCACTTCTTCTACGATAGAGGTCGCCAATGTACATACATTTTATAAAAAGACTCGTGCATTAATGAAGAATTATCGTAATTTACCAACCTGTAATCAGGTTACTAGAATATACTATTTTTTTTTTACATTTACAAATTGAAGGTTTTCACTCAACGCAGTTGAGCAACGTCCTAAACCCACCCTGTCAAAACTCAATTCAATATAAATTTGTCATTTTACTTTTTTCCCTTTCAGTATTCAATTCAAACTCGCGATAAAATGTTTAAATTTCAGTTGTACTAAAACTGAAATAAAATTAAACTATTGAAGTGTACATTTTTGTCGTTGTTATATTATACAAAATAAGTGGCACAATCAAAAAGAAAACAACGATGAATTTTCTCAGAAAACACTTCGTAGCAAAAAATGCTCTGGACGCATTGAGACCGTTAATTTTCATCACAAATATATCGGGACTAACGCCTTTTCGAATCACTTACGAAAAAGAATCCTTCAAGTCGGATATATACGTACCTTACGTCTTCTGCCTCGCAATTTTAGCTTGTACGTACGTCATTTGCGTCCTGTTTTCTGTGTTTTCCGGAAAAACAGTCGTGGAACTGCTGTTCGATTCGCCCTTCTTTAAATCCAGCGAACAGATTAGAGTCTACATCGGATTGATATCCATGCTGTGCTTGCTTTTGACCATCTTCAAGCAAAAGGATAACTTTAGAAAGAAACTAGAGTTCTTGGCGGACGTCGATCGTGCCCTAGCACAGATGGGCATCACGAAAAAGTACACAGACCTCAAAATATACCACACACTCGTGGTGTGCGTCCACCAAATTGTTCACACGATCCACACGCTGGTGAATTTCATATTTTTTTCACACTGGAACAAAAAGCCTTGCTTCACTCTGGTGATTGCCACCGGGGCTCCTACATTTACTTCCACTGTCATCGCCATGACATTTGTCTGCATTCTCAGAATGGCTTGCAGCAATCTGAAAGAACTGAACAAGGAACTGGTGAGGTTGACTCAAAAAATTCAAGAAATCAAACCACACGCGAAGAGTGAACTAAAATCACTTCAAAACGCTCATTCTAAAATACGAAGTAAACTTATCATCAACCGTTTGCAAGTTGTGATGAAGACATACGACAAGATTTGCGATCTTTCCAAAAATATATGCGACGATTTCGGATCGCAAATTTTGATTATAATCTCGGTTGCGTTCATTTTCATAGTGATAAACATGTTTTTTATTTTGAGCACGCTAAGTTTGATGCATTGGAACGGAGATGTTTCTCACAAAAATATGTACTTCTTGGTGTTTTCGCTGTATCACTTTATGATCCACGCTACCAACGTGATGGCCATAGCTTATGTCTGCAACAGTTGTGAATACGAAGTGAGTGAATAATTAAACATAGAAATAGAATGAAAGTGAAATTATACATTTTTAAATAATACTGTTAAGAAGCCTCAGTACACATTTTCGTATTTGCTCTCGATTTGCTAAATTTAACGTTAACTTATTAAATCATTTTGCAAAACCCACAGCTAATCAGGCTTTTAATCAATTTTATTATGATAGGTCCATTTACTCTTGAAGCATTTCCTTAAAAAATATCAACAAATATATTGTAATAACATCAAAAAAATTATAACCCCGAAACACTATTTTAGTTTTCATGCAATAGAGTTATCTTTGGTACACTTAATCTCTATATTTTCAAATAAAGACCATATATTTTATTTACAAATTGATTGTAAAAAGTTTGAAAAAGAAGTGGCGCTATTTAGACATTAATGTTTTTCGATAAGTTGTAAATATATCGTTTTAAAAAAGACAAAAATTAAACGTTCTGTTTCCTATATTATAGTATCCACAAAACCATTAAAACATCGATTATTTTAATTAAATTTTACACGCATACTAAGAAAATTTCGCTGTAATTAATATAAAAATATTCAAAAAATTATACCTCATACTCAAGAATTCTAATTAATTAAATCGTATAGTCTGTTAAAAGATTTAAAATATCATTTTTCTTTCAAATCAGACTTCGGTTGGACTCGGGCGCGCTCGGGCCCGCTCGGGCGCCTCCGCCGGGCAGTCAAGTCAGCTTTTCAAATAACTTACAAGGACACTGCAGCTTGTTTTGGATCTCCTATAAAGTTGTGTGTCCATTTCCCTTTTTTACGTATGAAAATATTAAATACCGAAAATTGTATCTCACTAAATATAAATAATATTTTGCTACCATAATTTAATGTAATCACACAATAACACTAAAATATGTACATATATAGTTAGTGGACACAGAACGGCATCTAGTGGCGATAGAGGTTACTACGTTAGAAAATTGTCCACCGTCGCTAGATGCCACTCTATATTCACTCACCATTTTTTTTCTTAGGCTAGTGAGAGCGCAGTATTAATCAGCAAACTAGTGCTGGAAGAAACTGATGAGACAATTCTTCTAAAGGTATGTGCCAGAGTAATTTTATTTTGAGAAATATTAGTATCTATTGCTCGCCTAACGAAAATTGGCGTGCGGCGACTTTGAAACTAAAACCCGCCTCATGTGATTCAGTTCAATTTCGTATTTGCTCGGGAGCTGTGACATCTTGATTACCAATATACACTGAATTATTATGTCCAAAACAGTCCGGGATGGTCAAGAATAATTGCCAATAAAGTATTAAAGTTTTGCGAAGCTGAAAAAGCAAATAATGGACCGATATTATCGTTTGACAGGTTAACAGATAGAGCGGCCGCCATTTCTGGTTCGTTTCTTTAGTGTTTCCCGACCAAATTTCTATTGAAGGCTTCGTCACCGGTTACTGGACATTCTGTACATTATTTATTGTGTAATAACTTCTTAAAATTGGCAACTTCTGTGAACGGGGACGCCCTCCCTCGTACGCCAATTTATACTGGTACGTCCATATGCTGCGATATTTCCCTCTTATTATTTTAACCCTTCCCCTCCGCTGATATATTTCGATGCATATCTATACCGTTTTTACCGATTGGACTCAAAATTTGGAAACTTATTCTTAAAGCCTCGGCGGGTAACATATGCAACATTCCCCCCCCTATTCATTTACCTCTTCCCCTCCTCCCCGTTCGAATCAAACCTTTGTTCCCCCCACAAATTTATTTTCAACTTAATCCTTAACCCACGCAACGCCGGGTACGAACAGCTAGTTTCTAATAAATTGTAGTTTAGGTACCATCAGATTTTTTTATTTCATGATTATTTTAGTTGGGGGAAACGAGGGCATAGGGGATATTTATGGTTTACCAGCTCCTAATTGTAAATAGTACCTTGTTGGTGTATTGTTAATGATTCTCGCCTAGTGATCCAGTGGTCGGTGGTTCTAGCCCCATTCCAGGACACCAGCAACTTAGTCTTATTTTCGTAGTACAAGGATTCAGATTATTAAAAAAAATAAGAATATTTATGCGACACGTATTCCATGTTCTCTATTTAAAAAAACAATAATTCGCAAAACATTACTATACACCTGCCATTTTGGTTTAAGTTGGCAGTTCAAAATGTAATGCATTATTTTGAATAATAATTATTACCGCTCACTACTAAGTCAGCGAGTAAAATAAAATATTGGAAAATATACATACTTTTACGATTGTCAAATTAAGTCAATTGAATATAGTATAAATTCAGAAATATATAACTATCAGCATGCTCCTTTCTCCCGTTCATGTATATATGTAGGAAACAACCTTCTTGATATTTGATACGTAATTCTCATACGATATCTCAGTGGGAACTATATACAGTCATTTTATTCAAAATATATAATAGATGACCCACAGAAACGAAATAATATTTTTTATGAGAAAGGAGGTATGGAAGTCTTTTGGGTGTTCACAGGGCTTACGAATTATCGTACGGCTGACTTAAGTGAGTACTTTACCAATGTAACAATGTAACCATTTCACCATTTCCACCCATGATAGAATACCACATCTATCACATTTTTGGATGTTGTACATATAAAGTTTACAATCCATTTCACATGTGTGTTGTAATTTTTACTAGCGCCTCCAGCGTCCAAACCTTTTTCATTCCCCTAATCAAATACAGATGTCACTAATGGAATTTTTAAAGCAAAATCCTTTATATGTGTATATGAGATTCCACCGAATCATTAACATTACATTAGAATAGGCCTGAAAACTATTTCAAATTTTAACAGAATCGTGCAAAAATATATATAACACAATAATAGTTCCCCACATCAACTACTGCAGCAGTATACTATTTCTGGCTAATGAAGAAGAATTGAAAAAATTAATACTCCAAAATAAAGCATTAAGAATCATACTAAAAAGAAATCGATACACAAGAATCAAAGTGACGTTAGAAAGCTTACAAATAATGACATTTAGACAAATTTAATGTACCTACTTCTATTTATATATAAAATTGTTAATGGACACAACAATACATGTAAATTATTAAGAAAAATAAGAAAAAGACAACGTGAACATGACCATTGTACAAGAAGAAATAAGATTGTCATTCAGAAAGAAAAAAGATTACAAACTTCTGTGATATACAGTGGGATGAAGTTGTATCTGAGTCTGCCAGGGGGTATTAGGGACGAAAAAAATATGAAAACTTTTGAAAGAAAAAACTAAGAAAGTTTGTGATACCTACGTGCTTATAATTAGAAATTTGATATACTGATATTTTACATTGTATATATTAGTAAATATAAAGGTTATTTATATTACCTATTTTAAGAATTTAAAAAAAAATAAAAACAAACAGTTTTTTATATTCAGTCATTTTATTTGTGATTTCTTGCAGATCCAACAGTTTTCATTGCTACTTCTGCACAGAAAACCCAATTTCACAGCTCTCGGATTCTTTGATGTTAACCACAAACTGATTTACACTGTAAGAAACATTTAATGGCTATTAGCAATGCATCATCTTGATATCTAAAATATTATCACAAAAAATGTGTTACATATGCGGGAGTACCTGTCTGATCCTCGCTAACCCAGTGGTCTCGGCGATTTGTTTACGTTTACATAATGAAACCGCCGTGCCGTAAACATACGAGAACTAAGCAATTCGCTAGGGAGACAAAACAACGACGCCACGTTTTCAGTCGAATGTCTGCCATAACATCTAGTGGACCTGTGCCGCTTTAACATTAGTTTCTTTCTTCATCATTTACTTTACTAATAACTTTAGGTACTAATAACTAATAGTAATTTGTACACTTCCGCGGTGTTTTAAAGTTTAGTTTCTCGTTGTTGGTCGCTTGTTACCTTTCGCATATTGCTTATTGCGTGTACATCTTCACTTGCTCCCGGAGCTTAACTCCAGTTGACGAATAAATATACACAATCAAATCGCTCTTTCTTTCCACAAACCCCGTAATTTAAGTAAACATAGTTCATATATTATGAGATTTTAATATAAAATATTGAGTCGTTTGTAAAAGAGGCCTATTTAATTGTTTTTTTTTTTATTATTCCAGATGGTTGGCGCAGCTACCACGTACCTGATAATCCTTGCCGACTTTTATTTTACAGAAGTCAGCTTTAGAGTCAGCGGAGTATTTAATAATAATAATTATAATTTGACTCTCTAAAATATTAGCGTTTTCAAGTTATTTTATAATACCATAAGTATACGTATAACTAAGTATGTTTATGCTTTTCCAATAAGTTGCCATGAAGTAAAAATATGTTCAATATAATATTCTGATTTGTCTAATAATACCTACACATACCACTTCACGTCACTCCAATCCTGTCTGAATATAAGAAAAACCAACTTATTCCTTACTTGATACCGATATTTCCCCTCTTACATCGATTTATTTTCTAACACATGCATAGCATTTGACTTTTTGGGACCCCCTTTCAATTTAACAAAAAAAAATTTCATTAATTTCCATGACAACTACGTACTTTGTGATGAAACTCTGTATTTTTTAACCTTTCCTCTCCGTTGCTGTAAACTGAGTTGACATTGCCACCTATTATACGAATATTTAAACTGAATACGCAGTTTATATTTCAGACATTTCTCTGAGTGTTTTTATGTATTGGATAAAATAATTGCAATCTGCATATATATGGACGCAAAAAAATGTTTTCTCGAAGAATCTGACGTTCATTTGTCAATACATGCATGCATTGCAATGGTGGCTAGTGATGCGGGGAGCGCAGTGCGCGGTGCAATGCGAGTGCAATGCGCAGTACGCACCGCGCAGGGTATTTAAGGCGAGACAAACAGTTTACACGCTGTCAAAAGCGGCGATACAGTAGCCGGCAAACATCTTGAAATTTTGCGGCATAGTGGGGGGACGTTTGCGCATCTACCTTTCTACCAACGAGACCCAAATTTCGTCTTCTGCGCATTCCCCCACTTCGCCAAAGAATTTCATGAAGTTTGCCGGCAACTGTATGCATTGATAGATCATGCTACTTCAATACGAGATCGAGACATGAACAAACATCATATCAGATAAACCTTGCACAAGAGTATTTATTTACATGTCATGCAAGACAGAAAGGTTGCGAGGAAATGAGACAACCATACGGAGTACCGACATATAAAATATGTGGGAACGCAAGTCAAGATCGCGCACTATTATCAGAATTTTAAATGTTTTAAGTCTAGAATTTACAAAAGCGTATTTATATTTCTCCAATAATTTATGTATTATAAAAAAATAGTAAACAACAATTTTTCTTATATCACTGTTTTTTAATTTAAAACTTATGTCGCATAAGCAGATTTAGATATTATTTTGACTTCCGACTGAAATGTCATAACACCTGTGAATTAAACTTAATTCAAATATTTTTTTATCTAAAATAAACAAAAAACTACTCCAACAATATGTATTGAATTAAAAAGAAAATTAACAACCATTAATATATATTTTAAAAATTATGTCGTAAATTAATATCATACTTGACTTTATAAATTACAATGACATCTTCGCGAATATACCGGCGTCTGCAAGGTCACCAAAACACGCACACGACGCAAGTTCAACGTGATTTTATCAGTAGAAAAGCTAAATAATATCAAACTAGTTAAAAAAAAACTCATTATCTGCGACGAATAGATTGTTTTCGAATATATAACATGGTATTATTTTGAACAAATGTCAAATTTAGCATAAAAACACGTTTTAAAGTGTTTTTTTTATGAAAAAGTGTATGGACCACAAAAAGACGTCCGCCTCTTCCGCACGGCACGTGGCATCTGATTCAAAACTGCGCTATTTCTTGACACATTTCACACTTTAGATTTTTTATTTTAAAATAATAATTAACGTATTTTTAATAAAAAATGTAGCTTTTTTATAGTGAATGAAGACTCAAAGTGCGAATATAGATACAATATATCGTTTAAAATCATCTTTTTATATGAATAAACAATATTTGAAAAGCATCAAAATCGTAAAAATTTCTAGCATTTTTAAAATATTATTACTTTTATTAATATTGAATATTTCTTAATATCCTACGTACGGATTCTAGATAATTAAGCAAACTTTATATGTATAAAAAAAACATAGTATGCTTACATACAAATTTTCAACGAACGAATCGTCGCCCGGGAACATTAAAAACGTTTTTTTTGCCGCGGCCTGTGGATTAATGCTTATATTTTTCTTATTTATTATAAACAATGTTCAGTTTATTACTTTTATATAAGAAAAAGGGTTCTATCTAAGTTATCGCCCTAAAAAAATTGCAATCTACCATATAAATTCTGATATAAATGAATAATGAAAACCCACATTTTCGTAAAAAACGCCGAAATATGCATTCGCAGTGAATGTACCGCCTTAAGGCGAACGATGGCCGAGTTATAATGTATGTGAAAATATAGTTTAATTTGATAACTTCAAATTAAAATTTGTTTGGTACCACGTTAATGACTTTCATTCTGTAATTCTAAGAAATAAAATAAACTTACTGTAACCGTTAGGGCGCATAGCTATGAATTAAAAAATTCCCTGCAATATGTCCAGAGTTATTTAATTTTCGAGTGTCCTGGACGTCCTGCAACATCTAAACATAAATTTTACTAGGCAAAACTGCAAGATTAGACATGCGGACCTGCAGAAAGGGTGAAAAAAGGCTGACGACACACCACAGTCATCAGAGAAGTCTTGTGGCAGCCATATACTAGAGATTAGAAACGAGAGAAAAGAATAGCATCGGTAAAATTGTTGTACATTCAAATGTTATTTTTTAACGTTAGATCTCGGGGCCTCTATATATACATACATGCATAAATCCAGGCTGAATCTATCCTGACTTTCTCTTACTAGGTAAGATTCACTGTTTTCCTGTGATCATTTTTGAAACAGATTAAAATATTTTGAGATATATTTGGCAAGAACGACAAAAACACTCGTCAAACGCCAGGAAAGGAAGAAGAAAATTTGTCTATGATTTGACTTATTCGACATATTATTTGTCTATGATTTTTACACTTTAGCCATAGATGACTAATAATAACTTCAGCGCTTTGATTCAAAATGATGTCAAAAAATACGAGATTAAAGTTGACATGCGGCACGTGAGGCATTAGAAATACACCTTTCGTTTGTTTTAAATGCTTATTAGGAAAATATGAAATATATCGTGTTATGATATTTAAACATACAGGTGAGTGTTACCCTCGTATTAATTTGTATTACAAAAACAAATGAGCCTTTTGACAGCGTGCACCGTTTTTTGAAATGTTAACACAAATTACAGCATGTTTTTGTATTTCTTAACATAAAATTATTTTAATGGTTTTTTTTGGTGTTGTAGTGGAATAATTTATCTACGCTCTTTTCCAAGATGAATGTTTAAAAAAAAAGAAGTTGAGGTTATGTCACACTAAAATATAATGGATAAGAATGCTAATAATTATGAAATACATAATATTTATTGGAATAAACAGCTTTTAGGACGTTGTAAAGAAAAATTTTGGCCTTGGGTCAACTATGAATGCTAATAATTATGAAATACATCATATTTATTGAAATAAACAGCTTTTAGGACGTTGTAAATACAAATTTCGGCCTTGGGTCAACAAGCAATGGTACAGCGCAAAACAGAGAAGATGGAAGCATCTTGTCGAGATATTAAGTCTGGGGGTACCAGATTCAAAAACTAAAAAGGAGGACTTCTTATAAATCGATTTAAGCGGAGAACAGTTCAAAATGAAATAAAATTTAAGATATAAGCCTTTATTACTATGAAAAACAATATTAAAGTCAACAAACGGAACTATCAACTGTTAGAATGTATCTGCTTGCGTGTAGGGAATGCAATCCTGATCCCGCGATATCTCGAGGAATTTTACGAGATTAATCCCGAACCGAAAAATCGGACTTATTTTGATTTTTATGTTTTGTATGTTTAATTGTGTATGTCTATAGAGCTTTTAGTAAGTACTTAAAACATATGTTCATGTCACATTCAAATAATGAAAGTAGCTTTGAATAATATTCTTCCTGCTTGCTGGACTACGTCATCAGACCACCTTTTGGGAGGTCTTCCGACGCTTCTATTTTTTGTCCAGGGCCTCCACTGTAGGATTCTGGGTGCCCATCTAGTATCCTCCTGTCGAGCCATATGTCCAGCCCACTGCCATTTTCGTTTTGCAATACGGTCCACAATATCGGCAACCTTTGTTCGGCGTCTTATTTCTTCATTTCTGATTCTATCTCGAAGGCTTACACCGAGCATCTGCCTTTCCATGTGTACATTTTAATTTTTGTATGCTTTTTTTTGTTAGTGTTGCTGTTTCTAGTCCACATGTCAACATCGGTAGGATACATGTATCGAACATTTTTTTTTTCATAATGAAAGTTTTATTAAAATTGCTGACATAAAAATTTAAGGTGTTGTCTTTAACTTGTTGTGGGCCGTAAATTTTCGGAATTTTTTGTGATTTTTCTTTTTACGAAAAAACCATGAAAACATGCGTATATTAAAAAAAAAACACACACATTCATATTATTTTATCGTAAGTGTCGAAACGCAATGATTTTTTATCATTTAAGTAAAAAAAATAATCTTTTTTTGAATTTCCATAATGTTGCCAGCGCAACATTTTCTGAAAAATAATATTTTTTTTTTTATTTGTTTATTAGAGACAACACTACTATTAATAATAATAATCTTCTTCTGTGTGATATATTTTGTTGCACGGCACGGCACACGACGGGACATCGCACTCATAACACATAAATATGATACACTTTCACACACACACATATTTCAAATAAACGCAACAAAATTGCGTGTATTTTTGTTAATAAATCACTATTAGTATTCAATTGAATCATAAACCAACAAAAACTGACAAATATCGCAAAACATATCGTATATATTTGTATATACGTGTACAAATAAATCGAAAATCGAAAAAAATAAATCGTATTTCCCGCGCACATTGCGCGTGACCTTGACGATGGAATATTTGAATTTCGATTGCACAACACGCGATCGGGGCGACATCTACAACTTCTCTATACGATTTTGACGGCAGAAAAACTTCCGTTTTGATTGTTGATTTAAAATATAATCGGTGATGTTTTTGAGTTGAAAATGGAACGACAGGTCACAACAGGATTTCTCTATTGGGAAAAAATTACGTTTTTCAAATTCGATACGCGGCCGTCGATAAATAAATTATTTTGTGCCTGTCGGATATGTGCGTCCGCGGCCCAGGGGGGGTTAATTGCTATTCAGTTCTATAAACAAGAAAACACAAGTATTCAGGATCCCGATCCCACGGGATTGGAAATTTTAATCTCGAGGGATCCCGAAAGGGCAATTCCGACTCGGGATTGCATTCTCTACTTTCGTGTTCCATCTCGCGAAACTAGAAGTCATGCAGATTTTTCCTTGGAAACTGCAGCCACCAACTACTTAAATTCTCCATTTCAAAGGTTTCCTAGACTAGCAAACAGATACGAGCGACTCGACATTTTTGCCACCAACATTACTATATTCAAACATATTTTAAAAGCTGTGTTGAAGGATAGACTTCATCTATTAAAACTTAAAGAAGTGGAGTTTAGATATTAAAGAATCGTTTGTGGAAGGCTCTTCCATTTATCTTAACTTCCAAATGTCACTTTTCAGCTGACCATAGACACAATGGAGGACGGTCAGTTTGTGGAGGTCCAGGAAAGTTGCAAGGAATGCGGAATGAAGCAGGCGGTGGTGAAGGCCGGGTTCCTGTACTGCGCCGAGTGCGGGGTGAGGGCCGCCGAGTCGCAGCCTCTGATGGAGTTCTCGCAGGACAACTTCACCGGAATCAAAATGAAATCT
The DNA here is from genome assembly GCA_016648135.1 of Agrypnia vestita. Classification (NCBI taxonomy): domain Eukaryota; kingdom Metazoa; phylum Arthropoda; class Insecta; order Trichoptera; family Phryganeidae; genus Agrypnia; species Agrypnia vestita. The sequence goes on from JADDOH010011804.1 coordinate 26,806, forward strand.
AGGAAGCTGACGAAAGAAAAGTCGGAGAAGGAGAAACGTATGTATTTGACAGCAGTGCGTGCATGTTATTTTACAAATTAAAAAAAATTTTGATTGAGTTTGCCGAATTGTATTTTCGTGCCATACAGCTGTACGCGATAATGTGTGTTTTTTCAAATTTGGAGTTGGGTTTGTAATTATTTTCGGATTATTATTTTACAGAAATTATTCGGGGTTTATTTATCTGGATCATTTTTTACCTACCACCCCGGATGATCGAGAGACTGCTGTTGTTATAAATAATATTCCCATTAAATTGTCTACCCAATCTTCCACTTTCTTCGAGACCGACCTGATGATAATCGTGTGCCATATTTGACAGTGTCCAATATGTGGAGCACCTGGCATGCGCACAACATGATCCTCCTGGGGCTGGTAGAAGAGACCTGCTCCTGCGGGGCTGACGCAGCCCTGGCCACTGTGGTCCTGCAACTGTGGGCCGGTTGGTTGCGGCACAATCGGGTGGCGTTCTTCTCCAAGGTGCAGCAAGCGCCCAAGATCACGCTTGGGTTCAGTACCAGGTTTGTTGTCCATAACTCAAAACCAAACTATATTTGAAAAGCAGCATGAACCTTTCGCATAGGGTGCTGTACACTTCGTGTACATGCACAGTTTGCGACTTTTTAGCGATGATATTTTGTATGAAAAATAAGTTGAAAGTGTTGAAAAAAAAATGCAAACTTTGTAATAGGCATGATGACAGTATTAAAGAATAAGTGATTTTAGAGAAGAAAATATTTTGAAAGGATTCTAAAAAATGATCCAGTTTTAATATAAACATTGAGATTTACAGTAAAATTAAGATATAAAATTCTGCGATTGGCCATTTTATCTGAAACAGCGATCATGGAGTCATCACATAGATGCCATGACACCTGCGGGCGTTTTCGCGCAAAATTAAAAAATAGATATATTAAAATGTGATTATTTGCTTTAAAACTTAGTTTATTACTGAAATAATGTTATTTTCGGTAATAGTAGACGTGTGTGTACCTATATTATAGAAGGTTATTTCAAAATTTGTCATCTTGCCTGTTGTCCATATTTCACCTAAAGTGTAAAGAATATTTTCTGTTCACTATTTAATGAGGCAGACTCCCTCAAAGTTTTTGCTACTAAAACCATGTGTCTATATCTAGGGTATCCTCATTACACTGGTATTTAATGTGTTTGTTTGGTTTCTAGGGACTTGCAGCTTCTATATAATATGAAAAAGAAAAGAAAAAGGTCTGCAAGAGTTCAAGAAGGAGTTGGTGAAAATTTAGGAATGAAAATGCAAGCTACTCGGAACACGGTAACTGCTACATATTTAACCTTTTTTTGTAGAAGATATAACTGATAAAAATGAAACTGAATATTTTTCAATTGGTTGAGCAACTTTGTATATACACTGCTTTCTTCTTACTTTGTATCACTGTAGTGGCTCACTCAATAAAATTAGACAGGCCATAATGACCCTCCGTTGCCCGGGATAATGACCTTATATAAGCTTTCATATTAATTCCCAATGTGGCCAAATAATTGGAAAAATAATTTATTAATTTTATAACCCCGAGCCCACAGGTCAAGACCCAAAACATTAATTTCACTGTAGATTAACCCCGGTAATTTATAAACTCTGGTAATTCATAATTCAAAATAATTTTTAGCCCCTTGCAACGCATTTTAGATCACTAAATTAAAAAAAAATTTAGACTTCACAAATTGGAATAAAATATTAACATAGAAAGCAATAAATTCGTCAATATCGAGTACTACAGTAATAAAAATGTTGTGATTTTTATTACTCCCTTTCTTTTAACTCGTGGCGTCTGATTGCTTGCTTGTCTGACGAAAAAACTTTGGATCGATTTTTAACCCTTTTCCCGTGATCCAATCGAGCTTAAACTTTGCAAGCAGACTCGTGGCGACGATCAAGAAGATCTATCAAATTTTCATTAAAAAAAATTAATAATTATAGTATAATTTTCGATTTTTCAAATTTTTAATGGTATTTTCATACAACTCAGTAAGTTGTATGAAAATACTCCGACACATCTGGTAGACACGAAACCCGAAAATGAGAAAGGGAGTATTGTAAAAATTTTGTTTTTATAAGGTAGTTTTATTAACATTAATTTTGCATCTTCAAAATGGTTTCTTGATATGCATATGCAATAATAATACAGGCATTTTTCACAAAATTAATGACTTTTCATGAGTTTTACGATTTTTAGCAAACTTTGCAATTGCACTTTTTTTTTTTTGTACCTTGAATTTCAAATTAACGAGTTTCTACTGTACTTTTTTTTTTAATGAGACGTTAACAAGATAAATAAAAAATACATTACTTATTTCGAACTCAACCCAATTTTCCAATTACTAGTATCTTCAGTCAACTCTAGCAATGTTTAAATATAACGTATTCTAAGGGTTCAGGTTATTGTCAAGAAAATGGATGTTGTGTAGGAGTGACTTTTTGAATGATGACGGGGTATCTGCAAGAATATCAGCATTAATGTTAGGGTTAGCACAATACATATTATATGTATGACACATTCATGTGATGGGAGAAAAATAACTAACATTACTAGGATGCCGACTTATTTTAAAGAACATGCAAAGATAGAATCAATAATTCCACTGAGTATTTTGTGTAGTACTGCATGATCAAGTACTGCAAGATTGGATACTTCTCAAGCAGTTCATTTCAAAGGCATCTATTTAGGATGTAGTTCTGTATCTTATTTACTTGCGATTTAAGCGAGGCTCTGATCATTTCTAGTCTTGTTGGAGATAGAGGTCTCACTCGTAATCCTTTTACATTCCCAGTCATCACTAATTTCTCTAGGCTGTCTCCTTGTGTTAATAAAAACTGACATGCCCAAAGTACAAAAAAATAATTCTGGTAACCATTTCTGCAGTACAAGTAGTTAAAATTGCAGACAGCATCTATTATAAATAAAAATTGTACCTATTATAAATAAAAATTACATTTGCATATAACTATTTCCAGGCTGCTCTGGTGAAGCAGCACCACGAAGAATTCATGAACACCCAAACGTCCACACAACCTCTGGCGTCGCAGACACTAGAAAACATCAAAATACAAGAAGACGAGACACCAAAGACCATCGAGTTCAACAGATCTGCAAAGAAATTCTTCAACAAAATCATGACGCCGGAAGAGTTCGATCTCCACGTCACGCAGGGATTCTGCGGAAGCTCGTGCAAATGTTTCAAAAAGGTTGCGAGCAATATCTGCAACAGAAAAAATGTTTCGTCAATTTTCAATTTGTATGTCATTCTTTTTCTGGGACTTCGAATAAATAATGACGAAGTGCAACTCGGAGACGTTTTAAGGTGGTGTAGAGAGGGACTCTTAACGTTCGGAGTTTACAATCACTTTTTTCCTGAAGATATGCACTTCAATCCTGCTGATCGGTTCAGATTAAGTCCGAAAATGTTGTCGCACGCTTCCATTCTTAGAACTGCCGGTAGTTTTGCGAAAGTTTTGAAGTTAAACGGTATCAGATGTCCGGATGTTCATCTTCTAGTGAAAAGATATATACAGGAATTAGAATTACCACACGAGTTGTACGGATTAATATTGAAGATCATGTATTTTACAACAAAGATTGAAGATTATTATCCTTCTAAATCGAGAGAGTTTCCTAATTACGAAGCGATTGCGCTATCATATATCGTTGTTTCATTAAAAATGCTTTTTGGGTTGGATGGTGTGTCAGAAAATAGAATTTCATGTAGTGCCAAGACTGTGAATAAGATTTTGTATCTAGAAAAAGATGTTAAACAGTTATTGACAAATAATAATGATGATGCAAAATTTAGGCGATTATTTGTGTGGAGCGATTGGACGAAGTATATAGAATATCGCAAGGTTTGCTTGAGACAATGTCATTACCCGACAAGAATGAGGTTGGATCCTGACGACACGGACAAACCTGAATTATTTTTGCACCACAAAAATAAAACGAGAAAAATGCAGCTGGACGGTGTAGTGAAAAATAATTCTAACTCCATCATCAAGTCACTTTTACAGGGTATTGAAGATAATGGTGACTTTATAGAGAAGCAGTTTCCAAATTTCTCTTGTTCCCTCACGCCGATGTCTTCGTACATTGAAGAACTATTAAACTGGCAGTATTTGAATACACCTTACTCTGATGTGAAGGTTAATACGGAAATATTAGAAGAAAATTTTTCGCAATACAACATGTCATACCTCGTTAATTCGAAACCACTTCAGAACATTTTAAAAACAAAAGGCTACCAGCTTTACGTTCATCATTTCAACGCTAATCAAGATTTAACGGTCGATAAAGGTTTAAAAGAATATTTGAGATGTAACAAGCAAGAAACGAATAGCCTACAACTTCATAAAATAGTGGAAGTCGTCGATTGCGGACATTCTAAATGGGAGAGCGAAATCCGCAGTGAAAAAATCTCGAATTTTATTTGCACCGCAGATTTTAAAAATGACGAATTAATAGACCACGTTGTCACATTAAAAGATTTAAGATCCTCGTATCATTCGTCTAGTAAATCAAAAAAGTTTGAGAATAAACGAAAAAGAAGTGAAATCAATTACGTTTCCATTGATTTGCACACTTGCTTTGAAAACTATTGGGTCAGGCACTATCCGTTCTTTAAGAATAAGTTTAAACAGGATAGTTTTGAAAATGAATTAGATATAAATTTTGCACCGTGTTTCGGTTGGCTGTTGAGAGAATGTGCGGCAATCGCTGAAATCACGTCATTCGACCTGTATAAAGAACTGTGTGTTGTGGAAAAACAAATAATTGTAACGATTGACGGTAAAGAAAGGCTGAAAGTAAAAAGGGAAATGCTGGCAAAGATTAATGTGGATAATGAACAGACTGAGATGTTATAGGATATCATGTATTCTTTTTAAATCACATCTGTAATAGACGAGGAAAACTGAAAACGTGATTCGGCCTTCCAAACTGGCTAACTTGTTACGATCCTGATTTTCAAGCGACAAAAGTTTTTATTCATGCGGATTTAAGATTATTGTAACATATTTTTTCTTCTCTTCTCTCTTGTGCGATTTGTTTCAATTTTTGACTCAACAGCATTTCTGATGTTATTAACGAAAAATGTTTAAGTATATATGCTGGATGCAGATCAGTGGTATAAGGACATATTTTTTTACCATTTTAAGACATATACTTCTTTTATTTAAAGCTTAAACAATTATTCTAGGACAAGGCAAAGCCTTACAAGAACATTGTTGATTCTTTTTAAAATATATGTACATGTATATTTTTATTTACTTTTGCAACGGTTAAGACGACCTTAGGTGTGATTATAAAAATTAGCCAAAATGTTGTTAGTCATTAGCCCTAAGAATAATTTATAAATCGTGTGTCCTATTCTCCAGACAGGAATCACTTACTGTGATAATAGTAATGCTAGAGCTATTCGGAAAGTAAGCTTCGTTGCGTAACGTTAATATTAATCGGCGCGTGCAATGGTTCAGTACACTTCCAGCTGTCCTGTCGATTTTGAGAATGTTAAAAATTTTCAAGAACACAATGCTGGATTTTATCCCCAGGCGAATATCATTAATCAAGATATATTATAGACGTCTAGGTGTCTTAAAATCAGTGTAAAAAACAACTCACATATGAAACAAGTTTTTCAAATTAAACATGCATACAACATCCAAAAATTTTATAGATCTGGTTGTTTATCGTCGGTGGAATTGGCGAACGTTACATTGTGTAAAGTGATGACTTAAGCCAGTCGATACGGTAGGTTGTAAGCCTATGAACACACAAAAAGACTCCATACCTAATAGCTTCGTCTCCATGAGACATCTATAATATATTTTGTTGTTACTGCTTGTTATAACCTCAAAAGATAAGTGCCGGAATAGAAAATTCCCATCAAATACTAAGGGCATCTTGCTTGTTTAATTTATAGAACGTGATTTTTATCTGAATCTGAAGGCTACTGTGGGACTTTAAAAAAGCTAAGAAGAGCCATTCAAAACAAACGTCATGCTCTTCTGACATCTGGTGTCGTGTTTTCGCATGACACCAGATATTTTTTGTCGGACATCCCCCGTATAGCCGGAATCGACTCTGGGTGATTTCCTCCTATTTACCCACATGAAGAAGTGGCTCAAGTCCCGGCACTTTGCTGGTGGTGAAGATCTTCAAAACACTGAGATGACAGATTGGCTATTTTAAAATTTATTTATAAAGGCTATTCATGAAGAAGGAGCTTCAAAATTGGTTAAACACTACATCAAGTGCTTAGATTAAATGGCGATTATGTGGAAAAATAAAGAGAATATGTTGTTTTAAGATGTGTATAATAAAATACATATTTTTATCTATGGTGGTTTAATTTTTACAGCCAAACTGAGCTCACTCTCCAAATAGCCCCGCTATCTGAATATATTTTGAAAAAATCAAATTAAAAAATATGCATATCTTACAATTTTTCTGACACAATTATTCTCAATAATGCAATAAAGTTTGGACCATTTATTTTAGTACACTACAAAATAAAATAAAAACTTTTTTATAAAAAATACGTTAATAATTAACGTACAACAGCAATACCAACATTCACGTTAATTAATGTGAAGGTTGGTGTTGCTTTTTTGCAAATAAATTAGTGACACGTTCGCCGTGCTAAGTAAACGTAGCGATTACGAGACTTTTGGTAGCATTTATTTTTTATTGTTAAATGGTCCAGAGATGTGACTGCGGACCCCCATACATATATTCGCGGACCTGATCTAGACTATAAGTTTTTATATACTGTTTATATTTTAGTCAGAATCTAACGATACTCATTTATATACGTTTGTAGAAAATTTTCAAGAAATAAAACCATAGTTTTATTAAGATTGTTTTGCTAAGTGAATGTCAATATGTGGACCTTCCGCCTAAATAATAGCGACATTTTGAATCATCTAATAATTAAATCATGTTAGTTATGTTAGCATGTAACCACTGTAACGGACAGGATGAATGATAGCCCTGAAAAGAGCCTCCTCAAAGAAGATGACATTGCCGAGTTCCATGGTTCGCTGCGGACACCGATCAAGGTGGACCTGTGACGTCATCTTATTCACGGGCGACCGGGCAGGACGCCGGTGCGTCATCACCACCCTGAGGACCGTAAAGACGGGTCCTATGCTTTGATAAATTTGTGAACAAATTTATGTATGAAAATTTATGAAAATAAAATAGCTGTGACATGTTTTAAATTATTACAAATTATTGTAAGAACCTAAATATTGACATATATGAATGTACTTTGTCACATGTTTATTTTCAATAAACGAGAAAATCGCTGTTGCGATAGACCGGGGTGGTGAGTGTAGCCAACTGTATGGCATAAAGACAGATATAAGAAATATTATTGAATATTTCCGAGTGACGGCCAACTGTATGGCGGAAAGACAGATACAGGAAATATTATTTCCTACGGCTAACTGTATGGCCTGACAGACAGAATTACGAAATATTGTTTAATATTTCTACATATGTATCCGAGGACAGAGAGTTGGTATGCGAAGGAAAAACGGGCTGCAGACCGATTGTTTCCGATAAGTCGCGAAGCCATATCTTGTCAGATCTCGGAGAAATCTACATATAACTAACAGTGTTTTATAGGCCTAGCGACGGGGCTCATCACTAATAAGGTCCCGGGCGCGACAGCCACCGAAAAACGGTATTTGTACCAACAAATACGAGAATTTTCGACCCAAAATTGATTTTCTTATATTTACGAAAAACGAGGGTTTTTTCAATAAAATTGGTATCAAACCATAATATTTTTGCTAAACAAAGCCATTTAGACTAAAATCTGAAAGAAAATCATGTAAATAAAAAAGTAAAATTTTTCACATTTTTTACGTAACCACTATCAGCAGTGGTCCAATGTCGATAAGGGTCATTTTTCAGTCAAAACTTTGAAACTGTCTTACAGACGCTACAACAGCCGGATCAACTTAAAATATTTTTTGTTGAATTCCTTGCATAAGAATCTACCCATTTTACATGTTTTTACATACCTACCTTGTCAGGGGCGCACCTGAAAAATAAATGAAAATTAATTTTTTGCGACCCACTTTGAAATATTTATAAATGACTGAAATTTTATTGTACATAACTAAAACTGATATCAAAAGTTACACCCATGTGGGCTCTTTATAAACTGCATTAACAAACATGTATAAACCATAGTTAACAAATTTTATAAATTTAATTATGAAATTTTCCTGAGCAAATACCGCTGCGATCGGTATATATTTTTTGATAAAAAATTAACTTCGGTCTTGCGGGTCCAGGCAATCACGTCATGCTATAAGCAAGACATAGCACCATGTAAATGACGTGATGAAAACCCCGGGGGGGTGGCGTAAAAATTCTAAATAATTTTTGAATTCTGTAAATAAAACTTTCCGAGCTATTTTTTAGACAATTTCGCGTGCGCGAACGCGCGATAAAAACTCTCTGTGATTGGCTCCCGGAAATAAGCCGGGAGGTATTAAATTTGTGTATAAATTAAACTTCCGTCGGCGTACAGATTCATTCCGTTCTGTGCTTTATACGCCGTCTGGACCACTTCATCTGACTTTTACTCAACACCTCTGACCTCTGCTCTACCTACTGTTTTTGGATTTTGGAATTTCAACTGGACTACCTGCAACCGGACAATTCACTTTTGTGAATATTTAGAACAACCACTGTCAGTGGGTTTACGATTACCGCTGTACAGTCTTGGTCTGTTCTACGAGTCAAGTACGGGAGACCTGCGCATCATACCTTCGCGTATTCTGTACGGAACAACCACTTACTGAGATTTTTTAGTCTATCAGTTTCGAGACGAGACAACCACTACACTAGCATGCAAACAACGGGTATTTATATCTCAAAACTGGTAGACTAAAAATCTCAGTGAGTGGTTATATATTAACGTAACTATCATTTAGTAAAAATGCCCGACCACAAAGTTAATTCTTTGAATATAAATAATACTAACAAAATGAAATCAATTAATTATATCTTGTTGGATGGAAAATATAAGATCTCTTTTGTTAAATGTTGACAACATGCACACTAGTGCATTTTTTGGATTATGTTGATTCATAGCGTGATGTTAATGTGATAATTATAATTTATTTTTTATTCTTAAGTAAATGGTAATTATTTTTTTAAGGTAAGCAATTACTGTTTATTTTTTGGATCAGACAGTAATTATATATTTTTCATATTAAAGTTTGATTGTAACCATTTTAATAATAATTTTAATAAAATAAAAAGAATTTAAAAATCAAACAGCGATTTGTGTATTTTATTCATATGTCAACCTCGAATTTATGAAAAGCATTAAAGATATAGGGTAACAAGTAACAGAGCTAGTCCACTATACTCTATAGGTAAATTCCTGCCCAAATAATTCAAATTCTGGTTCATATTTCTGCAACCATTCTATTTTACTTTTAAAGTTAATGGATTTGCAATATTCAATATAAGTTACTTTCACAATAGTTCAACATTTTACAGAATGTAAATTAGAAATATTGAAAAATAAATGCAAACTATGAAGTCACTTACCTCCATAGCTATTGACGGGTATTAAGGGCTTTGATGTTAATACATTTTTGATTTTTAATTTAGTCTGCCTGTAAAGTATTGTGGACTACCCTGTTACATACACCCTGTTCAGTATAAAAACAATGACTGTTTTTTTGTGGGAGTGGATCGCTGAAGACTTCTGCTGAATCGTCAAGTAAAAGAGTTGTTGATGGTCCGGAGATAGAAACAGGAATAATATCTTATTTTTCTACCTCCACGTTTATTTTCTCTAAGAATACCTTGTGGCCTGGCTTGAGTGGGTATTTACACTGTTCCTACCCAGCCAGACCGTGGTGGGGGCACAATTTTACCCCCTCCATATTTTATTTAATAAAAATTAGACACCCACTGGCGATATCGGTCCGTGCCGAAGTCACCTTTTTCACAAAAGATACAAAATATAAGCAATATGTGATTCTGTTCGTAACACACCCTGTACATACATGGCTAAGTCAAAGATTATCTACACTTTCTAGAAGTCTGTAGACATTTGGTCCATGACAAAATATCCACGGCCATTTGGTCCAACGACAAAGGTCCATTATTGCTTGACCACAATAACTTGGCGTGAGGCGACTTTGAAACTAAAACCCGCCCCGCCGGCACCCGGCGGTAACCCCTTGCCCTGCCATTCAGTACAATTTTGTATTTGCTCGGGAGCTGTGACATCTTGATTACCAATATACACTGAATTATTATGTCCAAAACATTCCGGGATGGTGCAAGAACAATTGCCAATGAAGTATTAAAGTTTTGGGATGTTGAAAAAGCAAATAATGGACAGATATTACCGTCTGACAGTTTGACAGATAGAACGGCCGCCATTACGGCTTGGTTTCTTTAGTGCTGCCTGACCAAATTTCTGTTAAAGGCTACGACACCGGCCACCGGACACTCTGTACATTATGTATTGTGTAATATATTTACATCCTGGCAACTTCTGTTACGCGACAGGGACGCCCTCCCTCGCACGCCAATTTATAGTGGTCGCATTCTAACAACGATCTTTTGTCATAGACCAAATGTCGTGGTCCTCTTGTCGTTGGAACAAATGTTTGTGGCTCTTTGTCGTCCCAACGATATTTGGATCCCAAGATCAATAGGTTGTGGATCTTTTGTCCTTCGACCAAATGTCAGTGGAACTCATTGGACTAAATGTCCGTGGTCCTTCTGTCGTTGGACCGAATGTTCGTGGATCTTTCGTCATTAAACCAAATGAGAATGGAACTTTTCTCATTGAACCAAATGTCCGTAAACCTTTTATCGTTGGACCTCTTGGGATTCAAATACCCGAGGACTTCGTTGTTGACCAAATGCAAGTGGACCTTTTCTCATTGAACCAAGTATTTGTGTATCTTTTATCGTTGAACCAAATGTCAGTGGACCTTTTGACGTTAACCGAATGTCTCTGGATCCTGTTTAGTACATCTAATCGTAACTTGGTTATGAAAATTGTTGGTTATGAAAAGTATATTGGTTATGAAAAGTACATTCGCTTCACTACAGCTCAAAAAGAATGAAAAAAACGTAAAAAATTATATTTTCAATTCAATACTTCGAGGTTTTTATAATTTTATTTGACTCATATTAAAGCGAATGAATTTTTCATAATCAATATAAGTAGGTACATACATAAGTGTAATGATAGTTCAACTTTTGCAAAAAAAAAACAGAAATATTGAAAAAAAAATGCAAACTTTGATATAGCATATCTCCATAACTATTGATATTAGGTCATGGTTGCTTTTCTATCAAGGCAGAAATCCACCTGTAAAGTTTTTGCTACTAGCTATGAGACACCCTGTATAAAGAATATTGCTTTTAAAAAAAATTAATCTAAAAATATACATCTCATTACTAATGGTGACATCTGTACTGTTTAATGGGAATGACAAAATTTTCAACCACAGGTGGCGGTAGTAAAAATACAACACACTAATGAAACAAGATGTGCATATTATTATATATACAACTTCCAAAAATTTGGTAGATGTGGTAGTCTATTATGGGTGGAATTGGTGAATGTTACATTGTGTAAATCGATCACTTAAGCCAGCCATACAATAGGTTGTAAGCCCTATGAACGCACAAAAAGACTTCCATACCTACTTTCCTATATATAAAAAAGTAGCTTCGTCTCTATGAGACATCGATAATATATCTTGATTAATAATTTTAATTGCAAATGATGATAGTTGCGAAAGCACTAGGTACATATACGGGTGTATCAGAGCTAGCAACAGAAACTTGGCCGATAGGTTCCTGCCTATGTTATGAGTCTAAAATGTTCAAGCAATCATGACCTAATATCAATAGTTATGGAGATATGCAATATCAAAGATTGCATTTTTTTTTCAATTTTTCTGACTTATTTTATGCAAAAAGTTGAACTACCATTACAATAACGATTATGAAAAATTCATTCGCTTTAATACAAGTCGAATAAAATGATAAAAACCTCGCAAGAATTTAAAAAAGTTTTTTTTTACAAGGTTTTTATAATTTTATTTTAATTGTATTAAAACAAATTAGTTTTTCATAATCGATATAAGTTACTGTAATGTTAGTTCAACTTTTTGCAAAAAATAAGTCAGAAATGTTGAAAAAAATGCAAACTTTGATATTGCATATCTCCATAACTATTGATGTTAGTTCATGGTTGCTTGAACATTTTAGACTCAACATAGGCAGGAATCTACCAGCCGAGTTTCTGCTGCTAGCTCTGGTACACCCTGTATAGGTGCCAAGTTATTTTTTCATTAGAGTGTGAATATCATAAGAAACAAGAGACCTCTAGCACTAGGCTGCCGAGATGAGCTTTCTAAGGGGGGTAGCGGGAGTCACACTGATGGACAGAGTGAGAAGTGCCGACATAAGTCACACACTCGGCATGGAGCCCCTACTCCTGCACACAGAAAAATCACAAATGGGGTAGCTTGGACATGTGCTAATGCCAGAGGAATGAATACCAAGAAGAATCCTCTTGTCAACCCCGGAAGGAGAAACAACAAAAAAGTGTGTATTAAAACAGAATAGGCCTAGACTGATTGACTCATGCGGAAACAGCGCAAGACAGGGGAATATGGAAGCACCTTGTTGAGTCTTTGGCCCCCCGACCCTACTAAGACAAGGGGATGAAGATGATGATGATGACAAAAGACCTATTTTATTCTTACTTATACCCTACCTATTAAATATTTATCCTTAATCATAACGCTGAACATTTGAAGACCCCATGGCAAGATGTAGTAAACTAACATTCAAGTCATTTTGAGATAATTAGACATTTGCATTTCGCCTTTGAAAAATATGTTTTATTGATAATTCAAGATTCATTTTTATTGATTTATGTCACTAAAATATCAAAAAAGTATTGACAAAGTAAAAAAAACGCATTTATGCACAATAAAATAATAATATAATAATTTTCCCTAAAAAAATGTAGTTAACAACCAATTTTTCGTCTCTGGAACTCATTTTTAATAGAATTACACCTTTTTAAAGTTGGTAAAATACGAACATCTAACAACCCTTCAGATGCTTTCCGTTTTTATCATCCATTATCCAAAATTACAAAATACCCGGCATGTTAATTAATAATACAAAACATGGTATGTACCATTTAAAATTATTGAAAAATAATATATAAGTGCATATTATAATAGTCTTCAAATAAAAACAAATATATGACAGTACTGCTAGAGTAAAATGTATATTTACCATATATTTTCCAATCAAATTAGAAGGCGTGTTAATTTCAGAATGATGGCATGAACATGTTATTATTGAAGATAACATGCTCTTCCCATTAGTAACTGTTTTGATTTTTAGGTAGCAGTGTAGTTAACATGTTCATCCCTATGATTTGAACATGTTCTAATTGTTTTAAGTTCTGAACTTATTTCCAATGGAAAGAGCGTACTATATTTAGTTTAGACGGCCTATTAACTCATTTTTGACAAAAATTTTAGTTAACAACTTCTTGCCACGGGGTCTTCATTTGTTTGTCTATTGGCCGGCTGTATAAACTTGGATTATAATAATCTTTTTAATATGTAAAACACAAAAATCGATGGTTTAAATGAAAGATTAATATAATTCGAGTGGATACAACCGGCCATATAGCAACAAGAACTCGAACGCGATTTTGTAAAAAGAGATAAGTACACTGATATCTACTGATTACTTTCGGCTATTTACTTTCTTATAACCATCATTTTTTTCAGTGCCATATGGGGCCCAACTTTTTTGTTAGATACATCATTGTTTAGAGCCGACTTACTAGATGAAAAAAGTGGCATCATATTCTAAGCTGTGGCCAAAAAAGTCTATGGAACACAAAAAAAAAACTTTATAAATACCCGAAGTGACCTACTTAAATAAGAAAAAAAAATCATGTAGGTACCTACGCAGCAGCCGTTAATTTGCCGGGCAATTTAGTCTATTTCATTCATTCATACGATTCGACCATCAGCATAACGTATTTATAAACCCTCACGTTTCCATTTATTCTCAAATGACGCATTTCATCGGATTGAATTAACATATAGATTGTGTCGCACAATTATTATGCAAACACAGCGGAGATATCCATTATGACAGATGAAATGTGGACAAAGTATTTGGAAAATTGTCTGAAACTGATGTCCCGGTGACGTCATCGGCGGGAAAAGCGTCACCAAAATGGCGGCGACGCGAAAACATAAATACGCTTTGGCGGCGTTTTCAGGCGTAAACAATTGTCTTTAAAATATAAATGAACTGAAGTTAAATAAATGTTCTTGTTAATCATTGTGTAAAAGGATTTTGTCGGCATACCGTGATAGAAAATATTTGTAAGCCACGATATAAACATTTTTTATCGCACCATGTCAGCATTTTGCTTCTTCTTCTTATTTTTCATTTGTTAGATCTGTCGATCTGTTGTACAGAAAACTACGCCTCCAGGGATATCAGCATACCGTGATAGAAAATATCTGTAAGCAACGATAAAAGCAGATTTTTAACTATAGCGTGTCCGCATACCGTGATAAAAACACATATCTGTAAGCCGCAAAATAAACTCGTGTTACCTACCATAAAAATTTGCCTATTTTTAAACATATTTCATAATAAACCCGTTTTTATTATCTTTAATAACTATAAAATAGTTAGGCCAAAATTGAGCGTTAAGAGTAAGAAATTGTGAATTATAGTAATTATATCTACCTGATTATAATAATATACCTGGACCACATTAACGCCATTATCGATGAGGCATTTAGAATGCTTGGATTTATGCTTCGAATAACTGAACCATTTAGTAGCAGTCAATCGCTAAAATGCATATTCTCCTGTTATGTAGTTCAGCATTTTGGAATTTTCGTCACTAATTTGGTCTCCAACCTACGAAATTGATAAGAAGCGTCTTGAAAGTAGGTATTAGTAGATTTTCACAAAAAAAAATAATTTCAAAAAGTAGATACGTTTACTTCGATAACTGTACCGAGCCATATAAGGACCATAAGATATCCATCTTTGATGACAGACGAACAATGAGAGGAAATAAAAATCTTCTATTGACTCCCCTAAAATTCTAAACTATACAACTTTAGTGTCCCGCAGAGACGTACACTAATACCTATCACTTTTCTCAAGCTGTCTCAGTAATTCGAGTATTGATACTTTTGACTGTCTGATTACACATTTATTTTCTTTGGGTGTTGTATTCTTTGGGACATTTATGGGGAATACAAAGAATGCCAGCTCAATATCGTTAATAATTATCAAAAGATTTTAAAAATAATACTTTTGAGGTTACCTTGTAACTAGGGAATGCAATCCCGAGTCGGGATTGCCCTTTCGGAATCCCTGGAGATTAGAACTCCCAATCCCGCAGGATCCCTACGGATCGGCATCCCGAATACTTTTGTTTTTTTTTTGTTTACAGAGCTGATTAGCTATGAACGACAATGCCTTGCTTTTTTATATCAGCAATTTTAATAAAATGTTCACTATTAATCATCGCATTAAAGTTTTTGTAGGCGTTTTTTCAAGCATCAATCAGTCAATCTAGTAGAGTAAAAACTACTAACTAGTATTAGTTTTTGTTACTATGTCAGGTTGATAAAATACAGCAAACATTATTCAAAGCTATTTTCATTATTTTAATGTGACATGAACATAAGTTTTAAGTACTTGCTAAAAGCTCTATAGACATATACAATTAAACATACAAAACATAAAAATTGCCGATAATCTGGTCCGACTTTTCGGTTCGGGATTGATTCCGTAAAATGCCTCGAGATCTCGCGGGATCGGGATTGCATTCCCTAGTTGTAACCCCGTTCCGGTGATAAAAATGAAATATTTTTGTAGGGCCAACGGCTGTCCGGAAGTTTACCCAAACCATACGCATGCATCCTGGGAAGCCTTCTCTTCTAAGTAGTGATGCAACGAATACGAATACGAATTCGCCGAATAGTAGATATTTACCGAATATTCGTATTCGCGAGAATATCATCACGAATATTAAATACAAACTATTTATAACTGAATGCAACGCAAATTACGGTTTGGCTGTGGACCGTGTATCCGAACATAATACATAAGCACTCTATTAACGGGGATTTCCCTACATTGAATGAATGAATTTTTTGAGTTCTCAAGTTGTCAATTGTTACTTGTTTCACAGGATAACATGAGTTCTTTCATCTAGTTTCTATTCATTAATAAGGTTAGGTGCTCATTTCATGTAGTTTTTTTGTAAAGTGTTAACACTTATAAAATAATTTCAAATTAAATCTAATAACATGATTTCTCGTAAGTGTGGATGAAGTAATATTTTTTTCGACTTCTGGGAATGTACAAACGGATAAAATAAATGTAGTGCTTTTTGAACAAAAATTTGCTGGTGGTAAATTTAAATTATTATATACTTTGGTAGAAAGCAATAACTTTGTAATTTGACATATTAAAATAAATAAAAACACTTTTCTTTGTGCAAAACAGTTATTAAGTTGCCCTGATGAAGCTTAAGTTTAAGCGAAATCGGTTGGCACAATAATAAATCGCGGTTTAATACAAATATAAGTGTTTTTATAAATTTTAAATTATTAAATCTCTTCGAAAAAAAGAACAGTGGTGTATTATTTATTACCTTGTTGAATTATTCGTATTCGTATTCGCCGAATAGTAGGTTTGATATTCGTATTTGTATTCGTTGCTTCACTAGTTCTAAGGCTTCAAAATATGTAGGTACTGTACTGAACTTCTGGTCTGGTCACTTCATGAATGGGGCCCCTCGTAAGCGGCCCAGGTTTTAGCACCTAGGATCATGCATACAAGCAAAGAATCTGTGAATAGGATAATTTCACATTTTACAGATATCTATGAAAACATATGAATAGATTCAGAAAAATAAAATATATTTTAACTCAGTATGGATGGTGTGAGCTTATGTTTTCATTCATAATTTTTATAATAAAAATCTTAAAAAATACGGATCCACTAAAACGCGATGTGATTGGTCGTGATGTTGTTTGGCAAGAATTATAGATAAACATACGTGATCTATGGTGTTTGTCACTGTAATTTGTTTCGTTTCTGTGGTAACGGTTCGTCTTCGCTTTTTTTACTGGTGTTTGCGTGGTTTTTATATAGATTTGGCCGTGTTTGTGACCTATTTTGATAAAATAACTATCTAAGAACACATTTAAAATAATGGAGGAAAATCCGATAACTTACCGAAAATTGATGCTTTAATGTTGGATTAATTTTTCAGTTTTCAGGAATGAATTTCTACATTTAGGTAGGTACCTACCATGTAATATCTACAAAACATTTACCCTGATATTATGAACACACTGTACAAAAAGCCGGCTTGTTTAAAAAAACGAATGAACGTCTAAATACACGAATTTGCTGTTACGTGTTATACGTCAGATGACATAAAAAGTCATGCCTAACGTCACTTGCGAAAAGAAGCGTTTTGGCGGGAGTTTAAAATCGTGATTTTCAAAATAGTTTTTTTAATATTTAAAAAATATATTTTTCATAAACGAATTTTCTAAACCAAATTTAAGATTTTTCTATTTAAAAAATCTGAAATTTCCCTATTATCTACTAAATATTCTAGTAAATAACTGTAAAATAAATTTATGAAAAGACCGCGTAAAATTCAAGCCGATAAGCGTAACCTGCGGCTAGAGTTTTAATCCAGACGTCCGTCTTTTGCAAAGAGGTTATAATACTTTGAATGGAAATTGCTAGAAATCCTGACGATGATCTGAGTTTCCACCGGTGATTCTAGCAAAGATCCTCCGAAAACTGTCAGTCTTCGATGAGTGTTCATTGATTGGGGTCCCATTATTAGAAGAAAGTGCGCTTTCTGAGTGGTTTATTAATTCAAAATGGTCACGTCAAACTCTAATAAATTATCAAAACCATCAAACAATAAAGAATTCCATCGTTAAGATTATAATATTATGACCTCTTTGGTCGCCTTCAAAGTAATTAAAAGCTTCTTTTAAAAATAACGATTTGCTTGTTTGCGTGTATCCCATTTGTTTTTTCAATCATCTGTATGACACAATCTGTAGGCTGACTCTAGAGCAACTGGCAGTAGATTCATACATGTCAGACGAAGTGACAAGTGCATCGTCACATGCGTACAGGTCGGTTAACTAAAGCTGGCGTGTACAACACATTCACACATTTCCCCGCGCAAGCGCACGGGTTGACGTCGCACTGCATACTCATCTCGAAAAATCTCTCTGTCTCTCTCGCACGCGGCCAAGTTTATGGGCGTGACAGAGACTGTTATTGTTTTGTTATGACTACTGTGGATCCCGACTCACGTCAGGGGTCAACAATGTGAAGGTGGATGGGCCCTCCGGTTTAGGATGAGTTGAATCGGTGTTGATGATGTAAAGTCACGATGGTTTTACAGAATTT
This sequence comes from Agrypnia vestita, assembly GCA_016648135.1. Taxonomy (NCBI): domain Eukaryota; kingdom Metazoa; phylum Arthropoda; class Insecta; order Trichoptera; family Phryganeidae; genus Agrypnia; species Agrypnia vestita. The sequence continues at coordinate 45,405 of JADDOH010011804.1, forward strand.
ATTGAATTGCAAGAGTAAAAGTTATAAAGAATACAGTAGGTACAAAGGTTACAAGTGAAAGCGTGACGTTTGAAGGTATGACGGCGAGGGCTTCCGCTATACGAGCCGTTCGATGGGGAAGTGAGATAGTCTGCTCTGGAGACTACCGTTTTTATAGTTGTTGTGGACAAAGGACTCGGCGTATTATGGCTTCGTCTTACTCGGCCGTTCGTGTGTGTAATATTTAGTCTGGTCAGCAATGTGAGTTTATCCGCTCTTCATGCCCTCTAGCGATTCTCGCCTTTTCCTCGTTCGTTGCCCTCACTTCCATTGTCGTCGTTTCCCGAATTCAGCGTTCTGATTTCGACCGTTGTACCGAGATCGACGGCCTTTCGTGTTTAGGTGCTGATGTACTCGGTACCTCCTTACTCGTGTATATGCATGCATCTTTGACCGCCACACCACTACTACGAAATACAGCGTGATGTTTTGTTTTATTTCTTGTTCGATTTAAGTGGCGCAGAAAAATTAATTTGAAATTCTGATTAGTTAGATATTATATTAGATATATTATATTTCTTACAATATCCTATCGTTTTTTATTTTGTATAAAACCCACCGAATTGATTCATAGATTTAAAAAACGGTGGTTTAATATAACAACCCTTTGATAAAAGTAAATTATGTAACAATTATATCAAACGTCATTATACCAAGTGCCTCTATAAACATTGCATTTTTAATTGCTTAAAATAATATAAATTGTTTTTTTTTATACATGCTGCATAATAAAATTGCATTAGTGTGAGTACTGTGTAGGTACGTGCCAGCTTTCAATAATAGACCTGTAGGTCCTTGGTTTTCAAAATATTTGACGTGTTTCAACCGTGCGCAGTCTACCCCATGTACAGTGTTAGATAATACAAGATAATATCAATCCAACCTATTATTTTCGTATGACAACATAATATATTGTTATTGCTATAACAATAGGCTGGACCCTGTCGGCACTGACAGCATCCGAACCTGTTGGTGACCCGCAATTGGGACCACTGGGGGTCTAAGATACACTGAGTCTGGGAGACGATGGGAAGGCACATCCTGCTGATAAGGACCGTGTCAAGAATAGGTAATGTGTTCAGTACAAATTTCAATAATATTTGTACACCAAAACATCTCAAACATCTATTTCAATTTCCTGATTGTCGAAGTCGCTCTTTTTTATTACTGACAACGCTTATATTAGCTTCACCTGTTTATCTGGACAGAATCTTATAAACGATATTTCGGCCGCTTCCCAATGTCCAATTGAGCTGAAATTTTGCAGGCACGCGTATTCTCGATGACAATACATAAATCAATTCAGATTAACTAGTTGATAAATTAATTTATCAAAACAAATTTTATATGGAAAATTAGTTAATATGCTTACCAAAAGATGGCGCTGGTTACCTACCGAAGTGATTTTGTACGCTGGGTAATATTACTTCTTCTTATTTATCTTTTAGTAGATCCGTTGATCTGTGACACAGAAAACTACGCCTCCTGGGATGATGAGGTCCAGCTATCCCTCCATCTTTTCGGTGGTCTTCCCGGTAGGCGTTATCCAGAGGAGATTTCATTTGCTGCTGTATGCTCGAGTCTGTCACTGACCAGAATCTCCTTCTGGATCTACTCCATCATGCTATGTCCTCTATTTTGCGTGTTTTCTTTATTTCTAGATCAGGTAGAGTTTTTTCAGTAATGGATCTCAGCACTTTTATTTCAGATGTTCTGAGGTGTCCTTCGGTACGGACAGTGTCAGCCCGCGTCTCTACAGCATACGTTAATTACCTTACTTTTAATATGCATATTTTTGTTTTTTCCAGAACAAATTCTTGAGACACCCTAAGGGCCGGTTGTTTCAAGTTGGATTAAAGTAAGCGTTCTTTTAAAGCATAGATTTTTACGTTCTCCACCAATCAGACGATCCGTTTTCGTAAAAATCTATGCTTTAATTGACCGCTTACTTTGATCGAACTTGAAACAACCGGGCCTAAGAGGGTGGATGCTTTATTTACTTGTTCTCGGACTTCAGTACATACAGATTGCTACGGCTACAAATTTCTACACCTAAATATCTGAAGCTCATGACTTGTTCCACAGGCTCATTTACAATTTACACCTGGTTGGTTGTTTTGATATTGTTAATCTTTTAATTTTATTACATACGACTATTATTAATATAACACAAGCCTAAAAAGTAAAACTCACTCTCCAAATAAAAGCGTTAGAGCGTATAAAAATATCTAATTATATTGCTGTCTTATAAAAGGGGTAGAAGGAGTAAGGGTGAGCGAAGCAGTAAGGGTTATTTTACATCCCTAACATATACTGTGAAGTCATTTAATTCGTTAAGGCGATCGTCTAGCAGAATGAGAAAATTTCACCATTTTTTCTCATATCTTCTCTTGCGTTTTTTATTACATTTTTGTATGGAAATATCTCATTTTAAAATTTATTCATCAGGTTACATATATTTTAAATACGAATATCTTATTAAAATGTCACAAACTAAATTATATAATTTATTAATAAATTACCAAACCTTCGATGTTTTAAAAATGAAGAAAATTGCTCGACTTTATGGGCCTTTTATGACTGAACGGCGTGTTGAGATGTCTTTTTTATTCAATAATATTATAAAGTAAACGTTTATCTTAAATTTGTTATAATTATTGCAAAATCTGTTAATAGGTTTACATGCAATTTATGTTTTAAAAGATACTGTTTTTTAAAAATATTTTATTTTTTTGTGGGTCTTTTTCAACTCTTTTTACATGGTTGACAACTTTTTTACTTCAATAGTCAAAAGAATAGATATTATAATTTTACAATAAAAACAAAAAAAATCAATATCTTTGTCGATATTCCTGAGTTTAGATATATAATCAAGACGCAACGTATTTATGACACAATACACAGTGCCTTGATTAAATAGCTAAAATCTGAAATCGAGAATAATTTTTTGATTTTTTTGTATTTATTTTAAAATAAAAATGTCTATTCCTTTAATTTATTAAAGAAAAAAAGTTATAAACTATTTTTAAAGGATCGAAAAAAACACACAAAAAATAAAAATAATTTAAAAAACAGTATTTTTTAAAACATAAATTGCATGTAAACGTATTAACAGATTTTTCTGTAATTGTAACAAATTTAAGATAATCGTTAACTTTGTAATATTATTAAATAAAAAAGACATCTCACACGCCGTTCAGTCATAAAAGGCCCACAAAGTGGAGCAGTTTGGTAATTTATTAATCAATTATTTAATTTAGTTTATGACATTTTAACAAGATATTCGTATTTAAAATATATGTAACCTGATGAATAAATTTTTTAAATTAGATATGTTCCTACAAAAATGTGATAAAAAACGAAAGAGAAGATATGAGAAAAAATTGTGAAATTTGCTCATTCTGCTAGACGATCGCCTTAAGGTTAATGTCATAGGGATCCATTTGGATGAGAGTTTGGGCTAATAATGGTTATGTTTTTACTTCTTTATTCTTATTTCAGATTACAGATATCTAGTTCACTTTTTATAAGTAAGCTCTTTGGTTTTCATTTTCTTTCGTAGGCAATTTACCTTTTTTTTAAAATAGAGATGTGTATACGGAATACGGCATCAATCATCGAACATAATAATTTAATTGTCTGTCCGTCTTTCTGTCTGTCCGTCTGTCCATCTCCGCCTGTCCGTCTGTTTGTCTGTCCCTGTTACTTCGTGTAACGTCCGTAATTTCGTTCGAATTCACGGCTAAGAAAAACGAAATTAAACGGTCGGAGATGGCGCATGAACCCCGGGCCAGCAATCTCGAACCGGCCGCTCAACGTATATTGCTATCGCCGCCTCTTCGTGGAGCATCAAAAAGATACTATAAATATAAGCTGGGGCTTAGCAAAAACGCGAACCAATGTTCCGTCATTTTTTACGGGTTACAGCTACTATTCTTAATATTTCAAATTAAGCTAAACGCTTTTGTTATGAAAATAGGGTTAACTTGCTTGTGCCCTGGAATGGGGCTCGAACCACCAACCGCCGGATCACTAGGCGAGAGTCTTAACCACTACACCAACAACCTAATTTTTAACCAGACATATTTGTAATTTCATTTCATGGCTTTCTGTTTAGTTTTAAACATGAGTTCTTTATAGTGCTGTGACGTTTTTTCTCCAATATTTTTTTATGTTCACTCTTATTGGCTGTTGTGCGTTTCTTATGAGGCGTTGTACCTACAATTTCAATAGTGAGTAGATTTTTTTGATATGCCTCTCCCCTGCTGATTACAGCGCATTTAGAGATTTGCATGCGCTATGGCGTGCTAAACTGAAGTTAAGTTTTCCTTTGATAGAATATTTCGGATTTTTACTCCCTTTATTTTAACTCGTAGCGTTTGCTTGTCGGCTTGTCTGCTTGTCTGCCGAAAAACTTTGGATCGGTTTTTAACCCTTTTCTCGTAATCCAATCCAGCCGAAACTTTGCAGGCAGACTCGTGGCGACGATAAAAATGATCTAACAAATTTTTATTTAAAAAAATTAATAATTATAGTATAATTTTGGATTTTTCGAAATTTTTTATTACCTACTCCCTTTCGTAGTGTCGACCGACTCGAGCCCAACGCGTGGGGTAAACGCCAAATCTGTTATAACTAGTAAATGAGAAAGGGAATATAATAAAAACTTGTTTTTTATGGGTTTGTTTTTTACTCAATCTTTTTTATATTTTTTCTTAGAACATATGCAAAATTTGCTGCCAAAGTTAATTATAAATCTAAAATAATTTTGTTATGTTAGGATTTCATAGGCTTAACGTAAAGTTTATATTCTAAAAAACTACAATAAAAACAAAGTCAGCAATATCCAAAAATTTGCATGCAGTCATCGAAGATTACTAATTTATAATGTACCTACTGAATTCGAGATTTTATAGGAAATATAAATATATAAGGAATAGATACGTAAAATCTAGAATTTAATACATTTTAAATTAGTAATCCTCGTTTAATACATTCAAAACATGTTTGCTTTTATACCCCACAATTCTTAACTCATTTTGCCTATACGTCACTTAATATGTTCTTAAGGGGAAATACCTACTTAGACATTTAGAAAAAATCGATTTTTAAATTTTTGCTTTTCTTAACTTGAGGTCTTAAGAATGTCCGGTGAAAATTTCAAGCAAAAATAAAAAAAAAATAACAAATTTATAACTGATAATGGTGGCATCCCTTTGTTGATTACGCGCCGTGCCACACGGCGCCGCGTCTCACGCAGGTAGCTGCTAGTCGGGCTCTTTCATAATAGAAACGTTAGACCTGTTTCTATTATGTTTGTGAAGAGTTCTCGATGATATGGGAATTATAAGCAAGGCGGAGGACTTTTATTATGGACCTGGAATCGATGATTTTATGTAAGTTTAAAAATTATTTATTCATTGCTCAATTTTTAAACGCGTTTTACTCGAAACCACGTTTTGAAAATTTATGACCAAAATATTTCAGTAACCACTGAACCGATCAACTTGAAATTTCTAGTGGTTATTGGATTTTTTTTGAAGTGACTTTTTTTTCGGCATAATAAATCCGAATTTTTCCCTAAAAAATTCAAACACCCGCCATCTTGTCAAAAATATATATTTTCACAAACCCTTACTAAGAAAACTAAATTATAGTGTCAATTTCGATAATCTTTTTGATTTTTTTTATTCTGACGATTACAGATGAAATGGGAGTGGTCACCGTGGAGGACCTTTTTCTCGGCAGTCGACAGAACCCAAAAATTTTCCGCCAATGTTGAATATTTTTTTAATAAAAAAAAATAACACATTCCTAAAAGTGTGTACTTTCATTTAGAAAATTCATATAGGTTTCCTATAAATTCACAAAAATTGCCTTTTTTCGCACTTCGTAGGTGGATATTCCCCTTAATTGCCAAAAATAAAATAAAAAAGAGATTTCATTTAAAAAATAAATTAGTCACTTTTATCTCGGCTTTGAGTAAGATGCGTACTTAAATTTAAATATTCGTATATAAACAACTGTCGGATAATAAATCACGTTTTAAGTATCTCCTCCATGGAATAAATATACGTTTTAATGCCGGCCCCAATAAAATTGGCTGCTACCACCGTGTTTACTATTAAACGGTTAAAACCTTTGTCGATATAAACCGAGTTCTGCGCGAAGCAACACGTTGCATTCCCTCTCTCTCCGTCTCTCTCTGCGGGTTCCTCCTCTTCGCTCCTCACACACCACTCGCTTCCCACTTCCCAGTTCAACTCCGTCGATCATCGCGTCAGGTGTTGTCCGAACAGCCCGTCCATTGGATAAAAATATATTTGATTATATTCAACTGTGAAGTTATTCGAATTTCGAATTCTTTTAAAATTCTAGTTATAGCACATTTCGTGCTCTATTTTAATAATTTATTATTTACATTAAATAATCTTGAATTGTATAAATATTTTTAATAGATTATTTTAGTTCTTTTGTGTTGTGTGCATATTAATTAAATAAAATATATTAGTGCAAATATTTAATAAAAAGTGTCGAGTGATTATATCAATTTTTTGTTTGTTTGTTTGATATCGCATTTGGACACATGTATATAGGTGAGTTTTATTTTATATTTATTTTAACGTTTCCAAATAATTTATACTTATTTTTATCAATAAAATAGGTAATTTCGTGCATGTTTTTTTAGGTTTAATATCGTTAATGATAAAGACTTCGACAACGTGAAACAGGTTCACTCGGTGACAACTGCACACACTCATCTTTTTATTTTGCTGGCGCGAAAACGTATTGCGAGGCTCGATAGTAATTTTAAAAAAGATTTTTTTAAATTGTGTGCAATTATCAGTGTGTTAAGTTGCCCTGTGTGTAGTTATTTGACCACTAATTAATGAACGGGCTTTATGAAAAATTACGTATTATTTTATTTACATATTTATTAACAGGTTGTCTCGTAGCTAGTAGCCATATTTTTTAACGATTTCGAATTTCAAATTAATTTTTAATATTTCATATAAGTTACTGGAGTGATTGTCCGACGTTGTACAGAAAAATAAGTCAGAAATATTGAAAAAATACAATCTTTGATGTCGCTTATCTCCGTAACTGTCGACATTTCACCCAAAGTGCAAAGAATATTTTCTTTTCAAAATTGAACGAAGAAGACTCCTCCGAAGTTTGTGCTAAAAAATCCCGCTACTTAAAGTGCGCATCAAATATTTGCGATATTCTAGAATGACTAAAAATGACCTATCTTAAAAAATGAAAAAGCTTTACGTAGAACGGGTCGAATATTAAAAACTAACAGTTCAATAGTTAAACATTATTATAGAGGAAATGTCAGAACTAATGCATTAGCAAACTCTGTAATCCCAGACTAGACTCATGAATGAATGCGGAGGTGATCGACATTTTTCTGATAGTATAACTGTGTACAGGACTAAATTGAAACAATTCTTTATGTCTCAACTAAATGGATAAATATTTTTTTCTTTTTCTTCTTCCTGTTTACATTACTCTTTTTCACTTCTGTTTTTAATTAATACTAATCTATTATATGTACTTTATTCTGTACTTCATCGTCTTAATGTACCTACTGTAATCTTTATAACTATCTGTCTTTTGTGATTTTTTTTATTTTGTAAAAGCACATAAGGGCGTTAAATAAATAAATATTAATTGATACTTATTTTTACTAAATATTATTAATGAATTAATAATAAAACATAATTAACCGGCCAAGTTCGCTTAGAGAATCACTGCCATAAAATAATGAAAACAAACCGAAATTAAAATATCCCTTTGTTTCGAGTTGCCGTACGGGGTTAGCCGCCCATTCAAAAAGGATTTAGCAGTTAATCCGCCTTATTCTTAAGATAGCAATATAACGTAACGATCATGTCTTGTACAGGGTGCCTCTTAGCAAAAATGTTGGGGAAGTCTTCTTTCAATTTTGAATAAAAAAAAGTGAAGTGTATGCTTGCGTCCACGCGTTAGAAGTTATACTTCTTTGGCAAACATAAAAACCACGCATTAAAACAATATTAAGGCTAAATCTATATAAATGAAAAAATATCAGGCCCACCCTAATATACGGCCATTAAATTAGGATCCTGAGGGAGAGATTGAGATCAAGAGTCCAGGCTGACGAAATGAGTTTTTCTAAGGGGGGTAGCGGGAGTCACACTGATGGACAGAGTGAGAAGTGCCGACATAAGGCACACACTCGGCTCCTACATATAGAAAAATCACAAAAGAGAAGGGTTGGACATGTGCTAAGAATGCCAGAGGAACGAAAACCAAGAAAAATCTTCTTGGCAACCCCGGAAGTAAGACAGAATGGGTCTAGACTAGTTGACTCATGCGGAAGCACCGCAAGACAGGGGAACATGGAAGCACCTTGTCGAGTCTTTGGGCCCCCGACCCTGCTAGGACAAGGGGATGAAGATTATGATGATGTAAAAATATTCATTATTACGACGATTAATTATTGATTAATTAAATGATCGGTATTAGTTACTGTAATGATAGTTCGACAATTAAAAAAAACAATTAAATAATATTGAAAAAAAAGCAAACTTTGATATTGCATAGCTCCAAAAGTATTCATATTAGATCATTTTCGACCCATTATCAAGGCAGGAACCTGTGAAGGTTTTGCTACTGGCTATGAGACACCCTGTATAAATAAACGGTCTTCCGGCCTTATTTTGAAAAAAAATCTATTTCTGTACCTTGACAGTTATTGTATAAAATTGTAATGCCGCCAATTTTGACGTTTTAAGATTGATATGTTTAAAATTAATGAATTTAATCAATCAGAAAGATTTAAAACGTAAACAAACGTTAAGTTATTCACAATTATGAATAATGAGCTAGCTATCTAATTAATTGAATTCATCAATTTCAAACCTGTCAAACTTAAAACTTCAAAACTGGGGCAATACAATATCATGCAATCTGTGTTATTCTGAAAATAGCAATATTGGGATGTCAGATCTTTATCCCAACACTTAATGACGAAAATACAAATATAAAGTAGGTAAACGAGATGTAGGTATTCGTAGACGAAAATAAAAATATAAAGTTGGTAAACGAGATGAAGGTATTCGTCGGTATTCGGTGTTCGTCGTACTTAAATAAGAAGATATGTATATTTTCACGTATCTCTAAGTAAAAAGTCGAATTTCTCCGGTCTGATCTGTCAAAAAAAAAATTTAAATGTACACAGCGGGCCATGGAAAGGCAGATGCTCGGCGTAAGCCTTCGAGATAAAATCAGAAATGAAGAAATAAGACGCCGAACAAAAGTTGCTGATATTATGGACCGTATTGCAAAACTAAAATGGCAGTGGGCTGGACATATGGCTCGACAGGAGGATACTAGATGGGCACCCAGAATCCTACAGTGGAGGCCCTGGACAAAAAATAGAAGCGTCGGAAGACCTCCCAAAAGGTGGTCCGATGACATAGTCCAGCAAGCAGGAAGAACCTGGATGCGAATGGGGAGAAACAGAGACGAGTGGAAAAAAATGGAAGAGGCCTACATCCAGCAGTGGAGGGAAAAAGGCTGAGGAAGAAGAAGAAGAAGATCTGTCAGCTGCCCTCCACCGCAAGTAACCTCACAATTCTCATGTTTTGATTTAAATTACATGAAATAAGTACTAATGCCTATAGAAAAATATTAAAGCCTGCAGAAAAAAGATTATATCATATGCACTTATTAATTTCTTCTTCAACAGTGTCCTAATGTAAAATTATGGTAAAATTGTCATTGTCACGTTGAACCATAGAAAACAAATTTGACGTTTGAGGGATAACAGTCATCTACTTCTTTCTCCCTCTGACCAGACCACCGACGCATACCCACGTCCCATTTATTTTTTATTTATTTTTTCGTCTATTATGTGTTGGGACAATGATCTGACGAGGGAATGCAATCCCGATCCCTCGAGATCGGGATCCCGCGAGATCTCGAGGCATTTTACGTTATCAATCCCGAACCGAAAAATCGGACGAGATTATCGGGATTTTTTTTGTTTTGTATGTTTAATTGTATATGTCTATAGAGCTTTTAGAAAGTACTTAAAACTTATGTTCATATCACATTCTAAAAATGAAAATAGCTTTGAATAATATTTGCTGTATTTTGTCAACCTAACATAGTAATAAAAACTACTACTAGTTAGTAGTTTTTACTCTACTATATTGACTGATTGATGCTTGGAAAAACGCGTACAAAAACTTTAATGCAATGATTAATAATGAGCATTTTATTAAAATTGCTGATATGAAAATGCAAGGCATTGTCCTGTCTAGAGCCAAAAAAACATAGATAAAATAAAGGCTAGGGCCAGAGATTTTCTGAATTTTTTGTGATTTTTCTTTTTACGAAAAAATCATGAAAACACGCGTATATTAAAAAAAACACACATTCATATTATTTTATCGTAAGTGTCGAAATGCCATTATTTTTTTATCGTTTAAGTAAAAAACCAATTTTTTTTTTGAATTACGATAATGTTGCCAGCGCAACATTTTCCGAAAAATAATAATTAATATTTATTTATTTATAAGAGACAACAGTACTATTATTATTTGATGCCTACCTAATAATCTTCTTCTGTATGGTATATTTAGTTGCACGGCAGGGCGCACAACGGAACATCGCACTCATAACACATAAATATGATACACTTTCACACACGCACATATTTAAAATAAACGCAACAAAATGCGTGTAGTTTTGTTAATAAATCACTGTTTATATTCAATTGAATCATAAATCAACATAAATCGACAAATATCGCAAAACATATCGTATATATTTGTGTATACGTGTACAAATAAATCGAAAAAAATAAATCGTATTTCCCGCGCACATTGCGCGTGACCTTGACGACGGAATATTTGAATTTCGATTGTGCAACACGCGTTCGAGGCGACATCTACAACTTCCCTATACGATTTTGACGGCAGAAAAAGTTCGATTTAGATGGTTGATTTAAGCTATAATCGGCGATGTTTTTGAGTTGAAAATGGAACAACAGGTCACCACGGGATTTCTCTACTGGGAAAAAGAAACGTTTTTCAAATTCGATACGCGGCTGTCGAGAAATAATTAATTATGTGCCCGTCGGATATATCCGACGTGGCCCGAGGGGGGCGTTAATTGCTAATCAGCTCTATAAACAAAAAAAAACTCAAAAGTGTTCGGGATCCCGCGGAATTGGAAATTCTAATCTCGAGGGATCCCGAAAGGGCAATCCCGACTCGGGATTGCATTCCCCAGATCTGACCTCCCAATATTGCCATTATTCAGAATAGCACAGAATAACTGTCAAGATACAGAAATGGTAATATTGCTTATTTCAGAATACGGCCGCTAGTGTAAAGATAAGCTCACTTCTGAAACTCTGTTCTCGGTCGTGCTGACGTTCTAAGCGTGCAACGTTCAAAAGGCCTTGTGACGAATTCGAGCACGAAATGCGAGGAAAAAATAGTGCATTTCAACACCGCTGGTGACAGTTAAATCTTTTATGTCTCTTGCGAGATTAAACTGTTTGTCAATACCGCGCTAAGGTCGGTACTAATACTCCAATAGTAAGTACCTACTACTTCTAATGTATCGGCCCATATCCAGAGATAAATCCCAGAGATGGAAAAGTGTCATGAAATATTATATACAGAATCCCTCGTAATTTGTCGATGACAACAATGCGATCTATTACCTTCTAGGACACACTACCACACTCTAGTAGTATCTATAATATTCGGGATACGTCTAAAAACATCTGTAACCTTATCGTAAACACTAGAGCATAAAATATTATTCTCGTGAATTGGAAAACCAGCGTTTCGCGTATACAAAGCGGGACCGACAGCTGCGCAGGAGTTTATTTTGACGTTTCTATCGGTGCGAAGTAAGCCGTGGAACGACCCCTGGGGTGGCCAGTCGTGAAATATTCGGAGCAACATATGTTAAGTGAAATAATCGAGTGGAGTAGGTACCTGCCTGGCGATTTAAATAAGTGCGACTTCTAAGTGCGAGAATTGGATAGAATATTATAGCAAGTGATAAATATGTTACCCAGGGATAATAAAGAGTTCAAAGTCGAGTATTAAATTGGAAAATAGTGTATTAATTTTATTTTATTTAAGTGACTTTGTCGATTAAATAAAATAATTAATCACTAATTAAATTATTAGGTATTAATTACTTTCCAATATTTTCATTTTTCGCCTAAAGCCACGACCCGTGACAATTTAGAAAAATTAAAGGAACATGGACGCACGATAGAAGTTAGACTTCTTTGGCATGATTGTGATAATTGTTATTGGTTAAAAATCTATATTAATGCAATGATACGATGTCTTTGGAAATGATAAATATAATTGATAACATTGGAATGTAGTCAAATTATTAATATTTGTTTTTGAAGTAGTACAAACGTAACTATTGGTTTATGATAACTAAAATAAGAGATAAATATCTCACGACGATCGAAGGCATATATCGCCGCAGCATCACAGACATATATATGATGCGACGAATCAAAAAACGTGCGCATTTTCAAAAAAATGTAAGTGCCCACCCACTTTCGTGTTTTATTGATTTTCGGCCTAAAACGGTTCCGCATTCAAAAGATTCGAAACTCTCCAACATTGACAGCCGCATTGAATGTCGAATGAATGAATGTGTTTTTCGTATTGAAAACGAATATCTGACAATTACGTCGTTTTTGCAATAAATGATTTCTCGAATATCACTTTTAATCGTTTTTGGCAAGGCGACAAGCAAGAACTTTCTTAAAAAATATCGACAATGTACAAATACAGTAATCTGTACGAGAGCACACACACCTAAATTACACACCTGAAATGGTAATTCAATACAGTTCTAAATTTGAATTCAATAACCAATCATTGGTCAGCTTTTGAGTTGAGCAACTTTATGATTGGTACTCGATTCAACTAAGTCCCTTCCTGAGGCGAGCGGATTGAGTCATAGCGGAAGTATGTCCGTCCCTTCTCGCGTACCTATACTTAAGCACATTTATACTGCATTTAAAATATTTTTTCAAGCATAATTAAATCCGCGAGTCAATAAAACATATTTTTACAATAGACGTTATTTTATTTATTTTAAATTTCGTTCCAAACCAAGTCTTTTCAAGTAAAAACGTATTTTCGTAATAAAGCACGGCTTATTTACTAAGACATTATACTTCTTAAGAGTATTCGGTTAGACGTTTTCATAATTGTTTCAAAATTTACAAGTTCGTAGTATTTTTTATCAATTAATAAGTTTGACTTATTGATACGGCTGGTATCAATAAGTCAAACTTATTGATACCAGTCGCGGAACATATATTTTGGCGGTCTAAGATCAGCATTTTAATTTTTTTGATAATTATATTGATTTTATTAAATTAATGAACGATTATTATAGTGTCATCTGGAATACATCTCTCTGCCAAATTTCGAAGCGATGCGATGACGCTTTAGAGCGGGTGAACTCGCCGAACATTTCATGACGCGCCATTTCAATCTATCAGAGAGAGGATTAAACACGATTATTAATTTTGCATAAGCGGCTTCCATAAATGTCAAAGGGTTTCCGTGAAATTTCTGACACAAGGTGTTACCCCATGCCAGGTCTCCCCTTCCCATGGGGGAAGGTATGGACGTTGCGTCACAGAAACAAAATTATTTTGATTTTAAAGGGAACAATATCTGTGGGCGAAAGAATCATCTGAATGGGTCAATAAAATCGAGTTTTGAGTCAAGTAGGCAGAGTTGTTCTTTAAATACATATCTAGCAAGGAACAAATAAATGAGTCGGAATATAAATGCGATGATTTTTTTATTTTTTGATAAGAGGAAATAACTTGATTCATTATTTGAAAAATTTGACAAGAAACGTCGACAGTAGTCAATTTGGTTCAACGTTCTTGTCCAAAAAATAGAAAAAAATAATAAAAAAGATATTTCCTAAACGAAAAAAATTTCCAAATTTTGTTTTGCTCTCTTGTAAACCTGCATTTATTATACTCATTCCGTTGTTTCTTTCGCCCGCGGATATTATGTATAGGTAGTAAGGGATTATTTACAATTTATTAATTCCTTACATAGAGCAGTATATATTTTTAACAATATTTTTAAATGTACGTTCTGAGAACACAGTTACCGGATGTCGTCCACAGGGGTATAATTATTGATTAAGATAAATTATAGAAGTCTCACAGAGACGAAGCGTTTATATGGCAAACGTATATAAGAAGTCTTTATAGGGTGACTCGAGGTTTATCGCCTGAATGTCCTTTCACCAATTCCACCGTTAGAACATCCACACATCAAATTTTTGAACGCTGTATATATGTCCTAAATCAGTTTTTATGTAAATTTAGAATGGACTATGCTAGAGACATATATAGCCTATTGTCTATATATGTCTCTAGCCTAGTCCCATGACACAGTATACATTGATTTCGCAGGAGGAATTGGTTAAAAATTGCATTGTATAATGTGATCACTTAAGCCAGCCCATACAGGTCATAAGCCTTGGGCCACCCTACAAATACTTCCATACCCATACACGTTTTCCGTATAAATAGCTTCGTCTCTGTGAGACTTAGTTAATAATTATTATTTTTAATAAGGGAAAAAAATGTTTTCTTTTTAATTTATTTTTTATTTGAATAACTGATCATTTACACAAAAATTTTTTGTAAAAGAAAAACCCACTTTTCCGCGACATTTTTTTAGATTTAGTAGACTTTTTTTATTAACATGTAAATTTTTAGTCATACTAATTTTGAAAACGAAATGAGATTAACTATTGGATAGGAAGCTGAGAGCAATGTTGCCTCAAAATTATTTTGCTGCTATTGAAGAATACATTTCTTTATTCATCCGAATCGTTCCATCATTATCCAGCTTAGAACGAGAGCAAACCTACGTAGGTACCGTCTGTTCCACTTGGATAAAAAAACCAGTGAGCGCCAGCAGCCTCGAAGGCCATCTCGAACCGCGGTCCAGCGGCAGGCTCCGCGCAGAGATTAACTCTCATCACAATGCGCTTCCGAAGGTGAATGCCCTGAAGATGCGATATCGAGTTCAAACGGCCCGTAGAAAAATCAGTACCTACACGGCAGGGCCGTATCTTTACCATACCGCGATAGAAATTGTGATACACATGCTTATTAGTGGCACGTGAGCATGCGCAGTATCGACCTTCTTTAGGCCTTGCTTATTAGTGGCATGTGTGTACTAGTGATGGGTCCGCTCTGTACTCACTACTACAATGTAGTACTACATTACATTGAAGTGCACACTTCGCACGTTTTGAAGTGTAGTGCACACTACAAACTACAAAAACCAAAGTTATTGAAAGTATAAACTTCAAATAGTACACTTCATTTCAAAGCGAACACTACAAAGTACACACACTTCAAAGTTATCGAAAGTATGAGAAACATACTTTAAATAGTGCATTTTTTACGTGAAATTTTTGGGAAGTTGATGTAGATAAATGAAGAAATTTCTGGAAACTGAAAATTTTTTGGAATCGAATGAAGAACCTGGCTGGCGACCTTTTTTTTTGAGCAAATATCGTCATTTATCTTAAATATTTTTCTCGATGACTTTTTTTTTTAGCTCGCCAAATTTTTATAAAATATTTACTTCACTAGTAGTACAATTACTTCATTTCATTACTTCACTTTATTAATATTACAATTACTTCATTACGTCACTTCATTTACTTCACTTCGTTTCGTAGTACTACAATTACTTCGCTTCATGTAGTTTTTACTACAATTGCAGTGTACACTTTGTAGTCTTCAAACTGTTGAACGTGTGTGTGTTGTAGTCTTCATTTTGAAATGTAGTTTTTCCCTTCGCTAGTGTGTACGCACATTGCTAGTAATGAGCATGCCACTGTCATTCACCATGAGAAGGGGTATCTTTTAAGCATGTGTGAACAGGCTTGCTTATTATGAGCATGCTTATGTCATTCGCGGGCTTCGCGGCTAGTATTATCAATGCGATCTTCTCAGTCCGCGACAGATGAAACAAATATGGCGCATTGGGGAGATGACAAAACATTACTTTTCGTGACTTATTATAGGAATCACGAATGTCTGTGGAATACTCGATCACCGTTGTGTAAAAATAATATAGCAAGAAATAATGTTTATGAAACTTTATTAAAAGGCATGAATGATGCAAGTCTTACGATAAAAATTATAAAAACTAAAATCAAAAATGTACGGATGGAAACTCCGGAACTGTTTTGATTTATTGGTTCACTTGAATTTTCTATTTCAGTTTGCGAAGTTTCCATTTTGAACAAGAACGTCTCTATTCTATGACAAGAGCATGCCACTAATAAGCATGTGTGTTTGATTGTTAGCTTTGAGCATGCTTATTTATGAGCATGCCACTAATAAGCACGCTAATAATGAGCAAGTGTGTACAGTTGTTATGGCATGCTTAGTAGTGGCATGCTCATTAGCATGCCAC
The DNA here is from genome assembly GCA_016648135.1 of Agrypnia vestita. NCBI lineage: Eukaryota > Metazoa > Arthropoda > Insecta > Trichoptera > Phryganeidae > Agrypnia > Agrypnia vestita. Next base: position 61,967 of record JADDOH010011804.1, read on the forward strand.
TAAATAAGCATGTGTATCTGTACCTTTACAGTGATAGACTAGGATCCAGCGACCGCGAGACTTAGCATCAAACCTGAAATATTTTCTGTACATGTGCACTATAAAAGGTAAGAAGGTTTGGATTTTGTGACGTTTAGTTTTTGGCAGATATCAGGTAAAACAGGTACATATAAAAGTGAAACGTAACTTCATCGTCAGTCATCCAGAGGAAGACCAAAGAACTCCTGGATGACTTAACCCTTAAGAGTTATAATAAATTACATGACCCACTACGACTATAACGGGTGTAAAACCACCCTATTTTTCAAAAATGACGAGATTATTTATTAAATGTAAGAAATTGTGAAAAATTTATTTTTAGCAGTTGATTTGGACATTTAATAAATACAAATAGTTTTTTGTACATATTTTTGTAAAAATCCTAACGATTTTCAATTTTGAAAATATGACTCAAATATCATATGAGAGGGAAGTCCAAAAACATAATTTTATAAGAAAATGAAATCTAAATACAAATTAAATGTTTTTATTTCTTATTAGTACACTATGTTGCCTTTAATCTGGCTAACTTGACTAAAATACATCTTTAAAAAATGTATAGAAATTTTGCCGAAGAGGTGAGACAAAAAACACTTCACATTTTTAGGAATTTTGGTTTCTCAGTCATTTTCAAATAACTCTTGTAATCTTTACAAAATTAATCAAAATCAACATTATATAAAGGTATTTAGAGATCCTTATGTACAATTATTACATATAATCTTGCGATGTTCCTTGGAAACATATTTGGTACGCTTAGAGCATTGTGAGCATATTAAGAAATTTCTATCCGCAGACGACTCATGATTTAAAAATAAAATTACATATAAATAACTCAATTTTGCATTCAAAATTCAATAATAAAACATAAAAAATAAACTCTAACGTTGTAAAAGCGCTGTGACTAAAACACAAGAATGTAGCGGATAAAAGCCACATAGAACTGGGTGTTTTACACCCATATAGCCTTTAAGGGTTAATGCTCCAAAATCCTACAGAGAAACGGCCTAGATGAAAGCGACACCCGGAAACGAGGAATATACAGCCTGAGAAAAGCCTACCCCAACAGCCTACCTAGGCAATGAGTTGGGAGAGTGCAAGGAAGAAGAAAAGTGGACTATAAACGCATGAAAGCATAAATTCATATAAAAAAATGTAGGGTTCGAGGTTATATATCATGATATATATCACGATATTTAAGGCTTGATTGTTATTTTTTATATATATCTAAAAAAAACTTTCTGCGGTCGTTAATAAATGGCGCTAGTCGAGTTTTCAAAGTAATAAGTTGATTCAATATTTATATAAAAAGAGCATAAAGACAAAGAAATATAGACTTTGAAACTATAAAAAACTGTTTCTCTAAATAAACATTCTTGACATTCATTGTTTTTCCCGAGGAGACTTCATGTGATCTCTTTTAAACAGACTGATTATTAAAATTTAAGGACTTAAATTTTATGAGTAAATGTCTACTAAAGATACTATTTTTTAAATCTTGCAAATTTGATTCTGATTGAATACGAAATAAAAGCTTAATTTTTTTCATATAATTCGTTTTTTATTTCACACAAAGAAATAAACACCCATAACGCTACATTATAAATATATAATAATTGCATATTAGTATGTAATTCATTAATTTAATAAATAATAATTCATTTACAAATTAAATTTCCTAATTATTTCGAGTTTTTATCAATCGACGTTTGCAAAAAGGAGAAAAAAGTTTGAATATATGTCCAAAAATCAGATTTTTAGATTTTTTAGTATAAAAATCCGATTTTTTCAAACCCTAAAAAAATATATGCATCATTTTTGCACCAGTTAATTACTATACTGCGCAAGTGAGTACATACCTAATTAGAAAGTAATTATCTTTAAACTAGCGGCCGGCCCCGGCTTTGCACGGATATTTATTTGCACGGAACTTGGGAATGGTATAATTCAAAAAGTAATTTACAGGTACTGATATAGCCTTGAAAACGAAGTGATTTATTTGGATAAGGATTAATACCCAGATACGAATAATGTAGTTATTGTGACATAACTGTAACAGTTAGACATATGGTATCGCAGACTTTTTTGTATATATTGATGTCCTCTATAAAACTGTAGTACATCACTTTGCTGTATTGTCAATAATTTCCGTAGCGTACGCGAAATAATTTTTTTTTTGTATTTTTTTCACACGTTGGGTTACATTATCTTTTTCATACGGATACCTAACTTTTTTGAAAATATTCTATCGCCTATGTTCATCAGGGATAATGTAGGATTCCAAATGTGAAAATAAAATTAAAATCGGTCCAGTAGTTTCGGAGCCTATTCAATTCAAACAAACAATCAAATCTTTCCTCTTTATAATATTAGTATAGATTAGTGGCACAATATTCTTGCTTCATCCAGTAAAGCCCAAATGGACGGGCGTGCCATCGTTCCAAATGGCGCGCTATCGCTCCAAAATACGCTCGTGAATGTCAATACCCATGCGGTTCAATTAGCGTATTTTGGAGCGATGGCACACCCGTGAATGGAGGGCTTAAAAGTCCAACGGGTCCAACGGGACCATCACCAAAAATCTGGTTTCACAGATTATTTATTTCTGTGCGCGGGGGTCGGGAACATATGCGCGAACAAACATTTGTAAGTATTAGAGGTAACATCGGCCATCGGGTGTAATAAACAGACCTTGATATCACTAGATACTACAATGAGCAGAATCTTGTTTTATGGTTTACGAGAAACAGGTGTTGCAGTCAAGGTGTCGGTTGGACCCTCGCCTTGTTGGGACGCCGCAGCATCTGTCCACAGGCAGCCAACTCAAGGAAAGCAAAACATAAATGCCAAAATGTATAACCAAACCGAGTATATACATTTTTTATAAAACGCGAGTTACGGGACCGTGTCGTGACTTAAGTATTCGTGATAATGAAATAAACATCTGTATTATAATTGCCACAAAAATGCCGCGTAAACTGCGCACATTGTCAATTTCAAAACATAACGAAATCATATTAAAAGCGATTTTTACAGATTGTTACAGTAGCCACGTTCTAGTGTCAACCCTAATGTATGGAAGTGAAGCCTGGAATTGGCAAAAGAGGAAGTACACTAAATGCGGTCACTAAGACTCTTGTGGGGAAAATCTTTGGTCGATAGAGTAAGGAATGAACAAATTAGACATGAATGCAATGCTGGCTGTAGTGTGGTAGATGGAATAAAGAAAGGAGTGCTGAGATGGTTTGTTCATGTGGAACGTATGAACGAGGAAAGGATGCTTAAGAAAATATATGAGGCGAGTGTTGAAAGCAACAGAAATAGAGGGCGTCCGCGAAAGACCTGGCACGATCAGATACATTAAGTATTTGAGGATGGCCCCGTTAAAAGCCGCAACAACCGTAGAACTTGTATGAGAAGATCTATGAATGTGGCCGAAGCAAAAGTGGTGTGCCAGGATAGAAGAGTGTAGCATTCAATCCTCTCTGCCTACCCCTGCGGGAATACGAAGTAATGGTTATTTAGTTAGTTAGTTACAGTAGCCGGCAAACATCTTGAAAATTTTCGGCGTAGTGGGGGGAAGTTTGCGCATGTACCACTCCACCAACGAGACCCAAAATTTGTCTTCTGCGCATTCCCCACTGCGCCAAAAAATTTCAAAAAGTTTGCCGGCAACTGTACACGCTTTTATTTAGCTCTCTGTGTTGTGGTAAAATCTTGTAATTGATTTTTCACCAACTTTCCGACTGGTTAGAGCTCTGTCTATCAACATTTACTTAATGTGGGGATGACTATCAGGGGCGTGCAGTGGGAACATTGCAGCATGCCTTTTAGGTAACCATATATTTAAAAAAAATCGAAACAAAACTTATATCACAATGATTATCATAATTCATTCATATTTGAACCGGTCGGGTGTCAGAGCGCAGATCTGCGCTCCATAGACACGTATGCGAATTCGGCCTATTTTACCTACGTTTGTGGGTTTTTAAAGCTTATCGTTGGTTGTATCTCAAAATTTTGAATGAATGAACGAGGTCTATTTGTCAAGTAACCTCATTTGCCGCGCAAACCGGACAAAAAACATTCCAAATGTCGTCTTCGAACCGCGTATTAATTGTGTTATTTATCTGTTAAAAAAGTGTTTAAATAAATAAGTATTTTAAATTAAATTTAAAATTAAGTATATTTATATTCTTTGATATATTTAGAACGAAAATATTGAAATGCAATATCTTTAGTGTTATTGCTTCCATGTTTTTATTCGATAACATTTCTGACAGTAAATTTCGTTACTTATTTTCATAATTAATGAATAAGCAATTATTGAAATATAAGTAATTGAGCCCTTGCCTGGAATAACGTTGTATTCAACACAAATGCCAATTTTGAGTTATTGATGCAGTTATGTTGGGTATGTTATTATGCATCGTTTAAGGTAGATAATATGTCAAGAAAAAATTATTTAGGCTTCTGGCTGCATTTTAAAGTTATTGGTTTGTGGAAGAACGTTGTACATTGTTTCTCAAAATGGCGTCGCCGCGCGTCAATATCGTGGAGCGTGGTTTAATTCACATGAATAAAGGGAGAAAACGAACATCTAATGTTTTAAACTGGAAAGATATCAAAGCCAATAAGTTGAAGGATGCAGGAAAGGAGTGTTTATCCAGAAAAAATATTATCAAACCTGCAATTGACCCGCCGGAACATGTTTGTGGAATAACGTTGTATACGATTTGGCAGTTCTGATTGATATTGTAATTTCATATGTGACAATATTATTTTGTCGAACGTTAACCGATTTTACTCAATTGATTTATCCATATTGATATTTGAAATGCTTTTTGATAGTAACGCTGGCATTATTTTTGATAATAATTAATGCTGGCATTATAGTGCTCTTTATATCGTAACTTAAAATAATAACGATACAAAAAGTTTATTTAATTCCTCGTTCTTTTTCGTAGGGTCGAATTTGAGCCAAAAATGTTTAAATCCGTGATGTTTTCTCCATTTTAATATCAATATAAATATTCAACCAGAATTCAGGTTACTGAATTACAATAAAAAAAGTAATCATGAGAAATTGAATGTCCGATGCCATATTCAGCAAACAGACGGAGATAGGTAATAGTATGTACGAGAGACTTATCGTTCCGTAAAAGCTCTTTACCTACTGATGATCCCATCACAATCAGAGCTAGAACCTTCCACAAATAATTAGAATCATGGACCTCCTATAGCCTTCTACCAACTCTTTGTGGAAGAAGGGGAAGATTAGCTACCGTATGGAAAAAAATCATGCAGTTAGGGAGCCTGGAACTAACTTTAATGAATTCCAATCCACTGCCGATAAGGCTGCTAAGATCAAGGACCTCGATGACATTTGTGAATTCATGTTAGATGAGCATGCTGCTTTTAAAAATCATTATTAATTAAAGCGGAATAAATAAAAAACGTTTTGCGGAATAACGCTGTTTGTGAAAAATTTTTATACAACGTTTTTCCACTGATTCAGCATGTTTTTTTACAATAGATTCAAATTTAATTGCCTTTTTTCCCTATTTTATATTGAGATTAGTTAAGAATTATATGTTTGTTATATTTAAAATATAAAATGTAATAAATTGTAACTGGTTTCATTTTTTCAATTTTTCTCGGAATGAGAGTATTGTTGGATACAACGTTATTCCGGGCAAGGGCTCAATTATTGAAGTCTGTATATTGAGAAACCAGAAACTGCAACTTCTAAGCGATTATTGTTGATTTTTACATGAATATATCTAACCATTTTTTACATGAATATAACCAGCAATCGTGCGCGAAATCGCGCGGCACCCGACCGGTTATCATAATATTCTGTCAGATGAATATTTAATTTCTATAATTTTCTAAAATATGTGTTTACAAGGTCATGCTTCAATATTCTCACTGCACGTGCCGATGACTATACATTATTAAATCATTTTCGACATGATTTGGTCATTATTTCGATTAAATCAATAATCACTTCACTCACAAACAAGAGCTGCAAAAACAACTGAAAAACATGACATTCTAAAATTTGTTTTAAACTTTAAAACAACATGTTTAATATTTCGACACTGCATGGGTGATGTTAAAAAATCAATCACGAGTGTATGCAAGAAAGCGTATAAAAGCATATCTTTAATTTTTTATTTACTTTTTTAAAAATAATAAAATTTAAAATTATCATCATTTAATATTCGAATCATTTCAAAAATAAGAAAGAAATTTATATTTATATTTTCTTTAATCAGTTTTATTTTTTCTGCTGGCAATACCTATTTGAATTTTACGCGAGTATAACATATTTATAGGTTAAGATGCGTCAAATGGAAACCGAAAACCTACCTGTATTAGCTGTTATCTGCCAGAATTCCCAGAACTCAAATGTCATAATATCCAAACCTCCTTACCTACTATAATGTACATTTACATAAAATATTTCGGGTTTGATACTTTAACGTAAGTCTGGCGGTCACTGGCTCTTAGTCTATAATAATAGGCATGATGACATATTTTGAAATTCTACATATAATATAGGCACACGTCTACTATTACCGAAAATAACATTATTTCACTAATAAACTAAGTTTTTACGCAAGTAATTGCATTTTCATCTACCCATTTTTAATTTCGCGCGAAAACCCCCGCAGGTGTCATGACGTCTACGTGACGTCAAGCCTAAGTAAACATTGCATTGTGTCTATGACAACAGTTCAAGAGACACGGTGATGGTTACTTAGGCGTGACGTCATTCGCTCTGATTAATGTTTCAGTTAACGGCCTGTAGCAGAATTTCATACTTTTATTTTATTGAAAATCTTATTAATCTCAACGTGTATATAATGTGGTCTCCCAAATATTTTTTTTTTTTTTAAATAAAAGCTGTTTTGCGTTGAAAAGAGTAAATATTTTATTAGCAAAAGAACATAATATTTCACATTAATAAAAGTATTATATTATTTTATATTAATCAATTAACATTCACAGACAATTTATCAATTATCAAATATTATTCACCGGTATATTATCATTAAAACATAAACATAACAATAGGTCGGTGGTCAGTTGTTTGTTTGTGAAAGAATTTTCACGCAAATTTAAATGTTCTATTTTACCAATTCAAATTAAAAGAAGATCAGTAGCTACCTACTGATCTTCATTTACATCACATTTTTAAGAATCCTCTCAAAATATTTTGTTCTCAAAAATCACTTATTCTTCAATACTATCATCATTGCCTATATATACTCCGCAACTCCTGCCGACGAGACAATGAGTAAAATAATTTTACGTGTTGCGGTTTTAACCGACGGAACTAGAGTATTGACTTTTCCTCTGCACAGCTTCTTTACTTATTTACGAGATCCTTCTCCGTCTCTCGCCGCTTCCTGCTTAAATTATTCAAATACTGGTAAATCACGCAACGGTCTCACGTGCCTCACAAATAACAAACGAATGTCAGAATTCGAATTTTACCTCATTCCGGAGGCAACGCCATTGTTGAGAATTTGTGACGGGCGTTCGGGCACTCAAAAATAGACGGAAAACCGTTACCCGTGTGTAATGTTATACATATTTGAATATCTAGAAACGAACGCACCACATAATATCAAAAGGGAATATACAGGGTGTAACACGTATTGTAATATAGACACGTTATTCTTCATGTAATGCCTTCATAAATGTTGCCAAAAATATGGGTCTCATAGCAAACCAGCAGAAGACCAAATACATGGCCGTTGGATGCACCCAACAAATCCCAACTCTCTCGTGTGGAAGTCAAAATTTTGAAACGGTACCAAGATTTACATACCTAGGATCCCTGATAACAAGCAACAATAATACTACAGAGGAGATCCAGAAGCGCATAGTGAGCGCAAATCGCTGTTTTTTCCGCCTACAAAAGCAGATAAAATCTAGACTGCAGTCCAGAAACACTAAGATATTAGTGTACAAAACTCTTATTAGGCCAGTGCTCACGTACACAGCTGAGACGTGGGTACTAACTAATAGGAAAGAGAGAGCACTGGACGTTTTTGAAAGGAAAATTTTGAGGCGAATCTTCGGACCGGTTCTAGAAAATGGACTTTGGCGCAGACGTTACAACAATGAGCTCTATACTCTATTTAAGGAACCAAACGTCACAAAATTTATAAAACTGGGAAGACTTCGGTGGCTGGGCCATGTGGAGAGAATGTCCGAGCATCAAGCACCAAAGTCCCTCCTGAACTCAAGGCCAATAGGGCGAAGGAGCTTAGGAAGGCCAAAATTAAGATGGAGTAACAACGTCCTCAAAGATATCTGTGCCTTAGAGATTCGAAATTGGAGAGAGCTGGCACTAGACCGAGATGAGTGGAGGAAAATTATTAAGGAGGCCAAGACCCACCAAGGGTTGTAGTGCCAATAATGATGATGATGATGATTCCCATACTAGCCGACTTTCATATGTAGCAAATATTGCATTGAAAGAGACAACATATCACATAATCAAGTAATCACGTAAAAATCAGGTAATTTGAAGTCACGGTGACTAAAATAACATACTCATTCTTACAATAGTGTACGATACTGTGTTCCTCTTTACGTGGGATTTTTTTTCCTTAGAAAACGAATGCAACGAAGGCAATTAATTACCTTAATTTTGAGTTGCCAAGATTTCACGCTTGTAACGTATCTACAGTATATTATATCATTGGTGTAACAGATATAATTTTGTAACTATAATGTCGGTGGGTATGGATAATTTGACAGATCGCGGGGTTTCGCGTGAGCTCATTTTTCTGTATTTTAATTGGTCGTGACAAAATTTCCTCATTCAGTCGGCAACTGATTCGTAGTTGATGTCGCCATCAATAACCAATGAATGGAGTTAATGGTGCCGAGATCCTCGGCTCAGCCGAGAGATAAGAGTGGTGTCAACGGAATGACACATGTCAGATTTCCACGGTCGCTGCATATTTTCACAACTTGTAATCTGCACGATGTGTTCTTTGTTATGATGATATCTATGGAATATTTTTAACCCTTTCCCAATATTAATCTATATTTCAACTTGATATGATGGTATATCAATGGGACCAGTGAAACACGGTACTGCTGAAATCCTAGCATGTTTATTAACAAAATCAATTATACAGAGCAAATAATATAATAATCAACGTGTGTCAACTACAATACTTTAAAGCTTCTATTACATTCTAGAACAGCCTACAGCACTCGGGAACCATCTGCAAACGCCTGTAACAACCTAGAAGCGACGGAAACTTTCCAATAAACACTAGAAAGGAAAAGCCTCTTCTCGATGGTTCGACACCAACGTGTTTATGTATAAATAGCGGTGGTCTGGGCCGCGCAGGCAGTCTTGTTTTGAGAATTCTATCAGTGCGAAGTACGCACTAGACGACCGCCGGAGTGCCTAGTCGTGGAATAGCGGTGCGACAGATATCTAGCGAAATAATCGGGCGAGAACTTACCTAAGTGGCAAAATGAATAAATGCGATAAATTCTACGTGCGAGAATTGAATGTTTTAAGAGCGATATATAAAGTGTTCCCAGCGATAACACGAGTGATATATTGCGAAATAGTGTAATTTAAATACAAGCGTTAAGTTTTATTCGTGGTAAGTGACTTTACTCTTTTAATAGTTAGTTAATCGCTAATTAATTTCCAATGTATTTATTTGCCCCCCTGGCCCAATTGGTGACGGTGAGTTTGCTAGATAAGATGATGTGAACAGACTAAAATGAATGTGAAAGTGAAGCCGTTAAGGTAAAATAATCTAACTTCAGTAAGGACCTTTTAATAGACGTCGGAAATCGTCGCAAGGACACCTGCTGTGTATAAAAAACCCTCCCTGAACCCTTGATGAAGGTGATTTATTTACGTAGGACTTACACCTGTCCACCTACGTCATTTCCTGAAGGGGCGACCTGGTGATATGTCTTTCCGGATAGTTTATTTATTCGGAAATAAAACAGACACAAGTTAATGCTAAATATTGTAACGAGGCTAAAAATAATTACGCACAACACTATAGAAGAATCGAGAACGGTCTAAAAAATTTATCAGCGGACGTTTCCAAACTGATAACATACGCGGCTGAATGCAGTCAAAAATCGACAATAACATGAAATACAGAAATCTGTGCGAGAACTCTCTTTTGGCATTTCGATTACTCGTTTAAAATTGTAATTCAATAAACACTTCTAATTTTCAATTCAATAACCAATCATTCGTCAGCTTTTGATTTGAGCATCTTTATGATTGGTACTTGATTCAAGATGGTCGACAATACATTATTTATATTACTGGAACACTCATTTCAAGTGAATAATTTTTTGACAGTTACGAAACAACCATAAACAACATATTAAATATACACATTTTACTTTCTTTGACGGGTAACTTTTGATGAGCATGTATTTACTCGCTTTTCACTTTGACAACTAACTTCCTGGTCTCGCATTTACGCTACATGCTGCGTGCGCAACTTCCGTTACAATAAAAAAATGACCTTAAATGCTGCAAAAAAAAAAATTGTCAGTTATCGAGATATTTTTTTGTGTTTTTTTTCAATTTGTATTTCTAATTCAACATTATTATTCAATATATTTTTTGTTGTTTTTTCTAACATATTACAATTATTGTGTTTTTTTTAAAATGTATAGTTATTTTTTTAAATGTATTTATCATCCGAAGAAAATTATTCCTTTTTTGAAAATTTTACGAATATTCTCGAATATTCGAATAGTTGGAATCACGAATATTTGGAGGCCCTGCTTGTGACACTTCCGAAGTATTTCAGTCTGCGCATCTAGTGTTGTATTGTTCGCATTGTCTTGTTGCTAATTATCGCATCGTATTTATAGTGCTCAACATTTCTTTCTTAAAAAAAGAGCTGTTTATTCTGCAAACTATCCATTGAGTTCGAATCTACACCTCTCTCATGCGTCTATATTCTTCTGCATCAGTGTCCGTATATACGAATAAAGAGAAGATAAATTACTTACCTTGGTTTAGTAATATCATTAAAGTACCTACATCTTGTAAAATTGAAGACTTCAATATCTCACGAACTGACAGTTTGACACATGTTATCACTTACGAGTCGAGGAGGAGTTTGAACATCCACCATTTTGAAACAAGATGGCGGATCGGGCTGGTTTAACAAACCGAATCGAGATATCTAATAGATCAGTTTTTACTCCCTTTATATTAACTCGTGGCGTCTGCTTGCTAGCCGTCAACAAAAACTTTGGATCGATTTTTGACCCTTTTCCCGTGATCCAATCGAGCTGAAACTTGGCAAGTAGACTCGTGGCGACGGTCAAGAAGATCTTTCAAATTTTCGTTAAAAAAAATTAATAATTATAGTATATTTTCGGATTTTTCGAAATTTTATTGTTTTTTTCAAATTGGAATCATTAGAAATGTTTGATTACGGCGACCCGATAACGTCGCGGAATATTTTCAAAATTTGAATTACTCCGTCGGTATGCATAATAGGTACTTCACTACGAACGTCGAAAATCTAAATTGACTGACAAATGTTTTTAGAATTTAATCTTCAAAGCATGAAGTGTCTTATCAAAGCTCAAAACATTTGACATTTTAGAAATATATTAAATTACTGTAAGTTTAGTGTTATGTTATATGTTTTAATTCGTCTTTAATTGTTGTTATATTTTATAAAGAAAGGGAGTATAATAAAAACTTGGTTTTTATGGGTTACTTTTTTTTTTTAAGTTTGATTAAAATCAGATTCATGAATGAAATCAGTTCTCGTGAGCGCAAAACCCGTCATATTATTTTTTTACGCTTCAACAGGCCAAGTGATCCAATTACAGAAGCGAAACCTATCACCGAACACCCAGGCTTGTGGGAATCAATGGATTAATTGTGACCTCACCGGGAATCGAACCCGGAACCCTGGGCATCAGAAAGATGTCGATTTTATAATGAAATATCATAGGGAAGACAGCAATATCTGATTTTTTCTTCTTCTTTTTTTTCTTTTAGCAGATCTGTTGATCTGTGTTACAGAAAACTACACTTCCTTGGATGAGGAGTTCCAGCTATCCCTCCATCTTTTCGGTGGTCTTCCCGGTAGGCGTCGTCCAGAGGGGATTTCATTCGCTGCTGTATGCACAAGTCTCATCCTGGCTACGCGATCCCTCTAGAATCTCCTTCTGGATCTACTCCAACGTGCTATGTCCTCTATTTTGCTTTTTCCTTTTCCAAGATTTCCTTGTGTCTTCATTTCGGACACGGTCACGTAGAATTTTCCTAGTAATGGATCTCAGCACCTTCATTTCAGTTGTTCTGAGGAGTCCTTTGGTGCGGACAGTGTCAGCCCGCGTCTCTACATCGTATGTCATAATAGGTTTTTTAAGTAGAAAAATAACAATACACACGTATGGAAAAGTGCCAATTGTTTCCGTACAGTAGTGACAGGTTTTATGTATTGTCACGTGTCGTGGCTGCGGGAGGAATTTATGAAAACTCTGGAATTTTAATAACAGATTTATTAAATACTGATTAATTGATTAACCAAACGTACAAAGTCGCTTAACACTATTTACTTAACGCTATTATTTAAATTAAATTATTTCGTAAATTTATCACTAGTAAATAGACACTTTATAATTGCTCTAACACTTTATTCACTATTAAGTAAAACATTCCATCTAATTTCCGCGTGCATTATACGCTCCGGTTTATTTTGCAACGTAAGAACTTTCCAGATTATTCGCTGTCGGATCATCGCTCGGCATGCCACACTGGCCCGCAGCTCGCGGCTGCTAAGAGTGCTGAAAACAAGAATTACCTACTCCCGGTCGCGTCTTAATTATATCTGGCTAATGCTGATATCGAAACTTCTAGGCGTTCCTGGAATCCACGAGAACTTTCTCGTGGATTCCAGGCTTTTATATATGTTTCTTGGTGCTTCCCGAAAGCTGTAGATTACGCCAGGCCGTTCTGGAACTTCGATAGTGTTGTGATAATTTCAAACAACTGTCACTTGACATGAGTGCTTGATTCTTTTTAGCCTCGTTACAGTATTCATTGAATTTTTGTGTAATACCTCAGTGGGATATTGCTGCTTTTGCTTTTATACCCCTCGCATAAAATGTACTGTATATCAGATCCATTAAATTATTATATACGTCTCTAGTATGAACTCAATTTCCTTGTATGGTCTCCACATTATACTGTTCACTCCAATAATATTGAACCAGTGCAGTACAAATTTTTGAGAGTTTTCAATTTTAAATTACATATCGCGGTACCAATAGTGGACATAAATTATAATTTTCTATTGTCTCTAATTAAACTTAATAGGTTATCCGATAGAAGGAAAATTGCTAACCTCATATTATACTGTATAAAATCTTAAATAATTATTACAACAGTTCAGAACTAACGCAGCTAATTTTTTATCACATCCCTTCCAGGAGCACTAGACAAAGTGTATCATTTCATTGTGACAATGTTGGTGTAAATTATCTCTATAGCTCACCAATTAGAAGGCTCCATAGGTTAGGAAACGAGTATCTACCTATCGGATGTTTTTTCGGAAACACTAGCCGCCTACAAGAAAGCTCTTCCGGACGAATTCGGTCGTTTATAATTATTGATGTCATGTCTATCTTTTGTTTTCGCTTTTTGAATTTCATATTTCATTTTATTTTGTTGTAATTTTATTGCTTCTTCAGTTCCAGATTTGATTTGTTTGACTTGCTTACAATTTTTTCATTTTGCTGTGATTTCAGACTTGATTTTATTTTCTTTTAGTTTTATTGCTTTTTTAGTTTTATGTTTGATTTGTTTATTATTTTTTTGTAATTTTTTAATACTTTATATCATTTGCTTAATGTTTTGTACTCACACATCTTTTAATATATCTCTATATATTTTTAAGTACATTGTTGTTTTTTTTAATGGTTCGTTGTACCGTGTATGTATTAAAAAATAAATAATTAAAATAAAATCAATAATTACATTACCATTAGGCTTTGACTACCTCGATTTACGACATTTAACGTGGCGTGAAGATTCTCAGTCACGCTGCGTATCAATCACAATTGTTTGTCGAGTTTTGTTATCAAAAACGTGACCGAAACAGCCTCAACGTGACACCTCCTCGGGGAGCTCGACCTCCGCAGGTCACACCGCGGCTTGACCTCCGCAGGTCACACCGCGGCTTGACCTCCGCAGGTCACACCGCGGGTTTGACCCACTTAGACCCAGGAAGAAACCTTCTCGGGTACAATTACAAAGGCTTTAAATTAACGGCAGAGTCTCGTTACGAAGACAACATCCCGCGGAATGAAAAGGCTTCGGAAAATTGGCCACATTCGAGGGTCTGTCTGCCAGCTCGAGGTACTTTCAGGTTGTGTAATAATGTTTACGTCATGTCACCTCCGTGCGGTGAGGCTTTTGTGATATCATCTCGTTGAGAGGAATTTTTAAAATCGGGAAAATTATTGAGGGTCCACAAAGGGCAGACTGCTTGTTAGTTAGCCTAGTTAGTTAAGTACAAGAACTAGCCTTTTTATATTATAAACTAGCTGTTGGTGCCCGGCGCTGCACGGGTGAAGAATCAATTTGAAAATAAATTTGTTGGGGGGAAACAACGGTTCGATTTGAACGGGTAAAAGCGGAGGGAGAAAATATCACCAGCAGGGTCCTAAAGAATAAGTTTGCAAATTTTGAGTCCGATCGGTCAAACGGTACAGATTTGCATCGAAAATATGTCAGGGGGAGGGTAACGGGTAAAATAATAGGGGAGAAATATTACCTACGTTATCCGCCGAATCCTAAAGAATAATTTTTCTAATTTTGAGTTCGATCGGTTAAACGGTACAGATTTGCGTCTAAAATATGTGAAGGGGAGGGGAAAGGGTAAGAGAATAGGAAGAAAATGTTGCCTATGTTACCCGCCGGGTTCCAAAGCATAAGTATGCAAAATATTAATTGAATCGGACAAACGGTGTGGATTTGTATAGAGAACAGACAGACATTGAGTTTTATAAGTATAGAAGATAGATAGCAGGGTGAATGCAGTCTTTGTATAAATCGTAAAAATTGTAAATTTCTTGATGATTTCCGAACTGTTTTGAATAATTTTGAAATATTTAGAATCAGCTGGAAGTCGAAGAAGCACGTGCGAATATATGGCAAGGTTCAAGAAACAAGCGAGCCATCGCTGTGCAGTTCGTTTTGAGTTTGACAGCTAGCAAAAAAAAGAATCAGCGACAAATAAACGGACGGGAATCCAAGCCAACATGGGCAACCTGCCCGTAAAGTATTCCACAGAAAAAATTCAAGAAGATTGTAAAGTGTTCCACAGATGAATAAATGTATAAAATTATTTAGTTTTAAGTGTTTTATTCATTAATTTAGCGGCCCTCTAGGTCAGAGGGCACGAAACTGGTTTCTCACACCGAGGGTTACGGATTAACTCAAATTTGGTCGTTTTCGTAAAACTTCAACAATTATGATTGGAAACAATGACGTACGTACAGAAAAGTATCAAATAGGACATGGGTTGGTACTTACTTCTTCAAGATATATTGTTAGGTAGGTACCTACAATGAATTATTTTCACTGGCTGTATAATCTCGCTCTAAAACACGTTTTGCAGTACTTCATTTCTCGCGCTTGAAAAAACCACCGACCTCAATGAGGCCATTTTGAAAGATGGCGGCCATATCGGCGTTCTGTCATGTTCTGGTGGCGTGCGTTGCTGGTGTTTGGTAGGTAGGTACCAAGTATACACACCTCGTTCTTTGGAATCGGCTTTGCAATTTGCAACACACATTAAACCGCTTTTAAATGCCCGCCAAACGCGTGACAATGGATACTTAATGACGGCTGATATTCAAAACACCGCCAACGGCAAAAATGCAACCGGTCAATCGTTACGATGCAGTGCGGTTGAGTTTTGTGCGAATTTGAAATAAAAACATATTTTTTAGCACATTACAAAGTTAACTATTATTACATATTATATATTACACATCATTACATGTATGTATTAAAAGTTAAAGTTAGTAATGAAGTAGTATTGTCTCTTTAAGTGTAAACATTATTTTCACTAGATTGTCATTGAAATCGTCAACCATATCACAGAATTTGACTGATAATTCACATTAGACATATTTAACTGTAACTAGTTGCGGATATTTTATACGAACCGTATGTTTTCCCGAGAAACGATTCTCGACGTTTCGTTGAATTCTTATTCAACGTCATCAGGAGGACGACCTTCCGCCCCTCTACCTCCGCCGGTAAAGGTTACAGTTACAGTTAAATATGTTAAACACGTGATATATATTTTGAATGTGTTCAAATTTTTTAGAACACATTTATTGGATTTCGTCTCCAGAGGGATCATAATTAATTGAGATAAACTAAAGATAAATAAATAAATGCTAAGAAGGTTAAACTGGTCTGAAAAGGAGTTCAAAAAAATAATTTTCAGGCATAATCTATTGAATATGTTAGTAATTCGAATCAATTACATATATCATTAACTATCCTAATTTCCAATGTCTGTCTTTCCGTAATACGCTGGAATTACAACAACAACATTGATGATTACTAGACGCTAGTAAGGCCCGGGCACCCGAGTGTGACATGTCAATCAGCGCGCGGCTAAGGTTACGCGCAGGGGTCGTTATTAATAATTACTAGCAGTTAAGCAATCGACTTTTGCAGATTGCATGTTGCTAGACCCTGCGGGCAGCTATACAGGCAGCTGCACGGCTAATAGTGCCCGCTGCGCGGCCATTGGTGTCTGCAATTGGTTATCGGAAACCATATGAATCTATATGAAACCTCAATTTCCTTCTTCAGGTGTGTTGAGACTTTGTTGACTGGCCTGAGGAAAGACATAGAGGTTTCTGAAACACGTTGTATTATTAATTAAAAAATTAACTAGTGGAAAAAACGAAAATAGTGTTTTTATTAAAAATTGTTAAAATGAATTTCCACAAAGTAAACGCCACCATAACAGCTATTTTGTTTATATCAGCGCCCGGAGCATACGCAATTTTCATAACAAAACTTTCAAGCGATTTGACGTCCTCACAGCTATTGGTTAAATATAACTTCATGTGAAAATATTCCCTCGCATGATGCGCACGCATTTCGTTGCATCATAATAATGAAATTCATTTTGAAAGCAGTTTTTTTTAAAGTCGATTTTTGTGTACCTAGCCGTATTCCGAAAAATTGGATAAAGCGTCTCGGGCAGACGGTGGACAGTCCTGGTCAAACCCTTCGATTACGTCCTCGGAAATAGAGTCTCCCTCAAATACGACGAACAGCCGGTGGTGGTCACTGGAAGAGTATTTGTATCCACGATACGAAATTAACATTTTCCAGTTTGATGGCGGCAGTTAAATTCTTATTGCTTCCAACGTCTTGGAAAACATCGCGAGATGTCGCGAGGTTAGTCCGCGATGTGCACACATCGACAATGACCTTCATTTCTCAATATTGCTCAAACAAATGTAGAGAATTTCTACGCCTTAAGTTAATTCTGGACAAGTACTGCGCAAAACAGCTGCAAATCTTCGAAAATGCTAAGCGCAGGAGTACACAGGTGTTGGCCTTTTTATTATGCTCGTTAAAAGTTAACAGTTGTGTAAATTAGATTTCCGCAATGTCATCTATCACTAACAGTCGTTACATAACATTTACAACAATATTTTCCATATTTCCAATCCTAGTCCACACATACCCAGGGCCGTTTTATGAGCAATAGCTACCATATCGACTCCACAATTCGCCACCCAATTTGGAAATATTTTTATGCTTGCGTGGTCATCCTACCCGTACATGGATTTTCGCAGCTGGTAATGATGGGTATCATTACCATCTGCGAAAATCTATGTATGCTTCTAGTTCACGAGAAAAGACTACAGATATCTCTAGCATAGCCCATTCAAATAAACAAAAGATTCTCAGATTGCAACTTTTATGAACTTTCAAAATTTTGATTATGTGTGGATTTTCTTACTAGTGATGCAACGAATACTACTTTCACGAATACGAATATCAAGCCTACTCTTCGGCGAATACGAATACGAATAATTCAACAAGGTAATAAATAATACACCTCTGTTCTTTTATTACTAAGAGTTTTAATAATTAAAATTTATGTTCAAAAAGCGCAACACGTCTTTTATCCTCTTGTACATTCCCAGCGGTCGAAAATTAATATCCCTTTTTTCACGCTTACGAGAGGTCATGTTATAAGATTTAATTTAAAATTATTTTAAGAATTAACACAACAGAAATAAAAATGGAATGAACAACACGTATTACAAAACAAAATCTACATGAAATGAACACCTAACCTTATTAATAACACAACGAAACTAGATGAAAGAACTCATTTTATGCTGTGAAACATGTAAAAATTGACAACTTGAGAACTCGACAAATCCATTCATTCCTTAGGGGAATCCCCGATAATAGAGTGCGCAGGTGTGTTCGGATACACGGTACACAGCCAAACCGTAATTTGCGTTGCGTTCAGTTATAAATAGTTTGTGTTTAATATGTATTTTTCCATGGACAATTGTCAATATTCTATACGATACTTGCACGGTTTCTGTCGGTCAGTCAGAATCATGAAACGTCAAAATACTAATTTCTTAAAAAAATTAATAAAATCTTGTTCGCACTGTATAAGAAATGTAATTAAAAAAGTAGCCCATAAAAACCAAATTTTTATTATACTCCCTTTCATTGTAAAATATAACAACAATTAAAGACGAATTAAAACATATAACATAACACTAAACTTACAGTAATTTAATATATTTCTAAAATGTCAGATGTTTTGAAATTTGATAAGACACTCCATGCTTTGAAGATTAAATTCTAAAAACATTTGTCAGTCAATGTAGATTTTCGACATTTGTAGTGAAGTACCTATTATGCGTACGGACGGAGTAATTCAAATTTAGAAAATATTCCGCGACGTTATCGGGCCGCCGTTGCCATTGCTAATCAAACTTTTCTAATGATTCCAATTTGTAAACCAATAAAATTTCTAAAAATCCGAAATTTTACTATAATTATTAATTTTTTTTAGCGAAAATTTGATAGATCTTCTTGATCGTCGCCACGAGTCTACTCGCCAAGTTTCAGCTCGATTGGATCACGGGAAAAGGGTCAAAAATCGATCCAAAGTTTTTGTTGACGGCAAGCCGGCGAGCAAGCAGACGCCACGAGTTGATATAAAGGGAGTAAAAATATTATAGAACATTGTCAAACCATTATACTTCATTGAAACGCAAATTTGCCTGGGGTTATTTGTTACCCCACTCAGGCCCCCGACACTAGTACCCGAAGGTTAATAATAATAGCTACGTATAAAAGAGCACAATTGTTTTCATCTTATTTAAAGAGATTGACCCATCTCCGGGATGTTGAAATAACTACTTGTCGATTATTTTGTATTAACTACTTGTATACTAAATAACTACTTGTCGATTATTTTGTATTAACTCCAATGCGGGTATTATTTAATATAAAAACTGATTGCAACGTGTTTTTTTTTATGTTGACATACATTCGAGTAGAATCGTAAATATAAAACATTAATTTATAAATTGTATAACTTTAATGTTCGTATCACGATTCTGGGAAAGGAAGAATTTCCCATAAAATAATTTTATTACCATAATTTAATTAGCATTCACAGCCGTACCGGTACGTAGATAAAAATCCTAGAATTATTACAAACTAACCGTACACCCGTGAAAAATCACGGAACATGAAATGTTTCGCGTCTTTTATGGTCTATTTTTGACGGTCCACGCAAAGGCGGTGGTAGCGATGTCGCTGCGGTACCGCGTTAGTACTTGCGCGTTTTGCGTTTGCGCCCTAATTCCAGCCGTGTAATTTCGTTTTTTTGGACGTGAATTTGAACGAAATTACGAACTTTATATGAAGTGTCAGTCAGATAACGAAATTATTATGTTTGATTTCGTAAAGTTAGTGAGTGATTCTTATTACTCCCTTTCTTTTAACTCGTAGCGTCTGGTTGGTTGATTGCTTGTCTGACGAAAAAACTTTGGATCGATTTTTAACCCTTTTCCCTTAATATTTTAATTTACAACCCGTTTCACCTATGAAACAGGTTGTAAATTAAAATATGTACCACTTTCAAAAATTTGGTCGACGTGGTATTCTATCGTGGGTGGAAATGGTAAACGTTACATTGTCTAAAGTGATCACTTAAGTCAGCCGTAAGATAAGTCGTAAGCCCTATGAACGCCCAAAGACTTCCATACCTACTTTCCCATAAAAACATATAATTTCGTCTCTATGAGACGAGATTATATGTTTTATTCTATGTGTCCTGACTACATTCTCTAAGAAAGATACCACCTCGTGATAAGTCCTTATAGTCATGTATTCACTAGGGGACAAATTGTCTCTCAACATCACGCGCGGCATAGAGTCTACGTGACGTTGCAACGTCGCGCACAACATAGCGGGGCATTTCTATTTCATTGTTTACGTGAATGCGCATGCGTTGTATCTGTCAACTGACATTAATGTGGGAAACGAAATTATTGTTCTCCGACTCATCGCCGTACAATTTTGTGGGACACTTCAAACCGTGAATATAAAAATAAAATGATGTGAGGGCCAACAGCGTTCCTTAATATTGTCTTGCTTGGCTATGGAAGGCCCGAATATTTGTAATAAATTGTCAAAATCAGTTGTTGTCATTCGAGTGAAATTGACAAAAGATCCGTCAGACATTCGGAGATCGCATAGAATATCCATCCTTCTTTCTCTTTGCAGTAAATAATTTCGCACCCACCACCTTTTTCTCCTCTTACGTTTCGATAAACTCATTAAAATAAATAGATACGCAGCTGTCATCCTAACCTCATCGGGCGGTAAGTGTAAATAGATACGCAGCTGTCAACATAACCTCATCGGGCGACAAGTGATATACGAGTCCCGGTGTGTACACGTCAAATGACCGCCTCATTGTCCCCGAAACATGAGCGTAGATGTTGATGCGACATGCCGCGCGAATTGTTTCGCGATTTGTCCCCTAGTGAATACATGGCTTATGACTTATCACGGTTGCGACGTCTTTCCAGTTGACGTCCTTCTGTCTGCACGCTGCCTCCAGCTTGTGTCTTTGTGTGCTGAAAATGGGACAACACATCAACAGGTGGTAAACATCTTCGGCAGTTCCGTCGCAGGGGCATTTGTCGTCGTTAATTATTTTGAGACGGTGAAGGTAACTCTTGAATGGGCCAGTTAGGCCAATCTACTGTAGAGCTACAGGCCACAAAAATAAGAGAAAAGTAACACATAAAAACCAAGTTTTTATTATACTCCCTTTCTTTGTAAAATATAACAACAATTAAAGACGAATTAAAACATATAACATAACACTAAACTTACAGTAATTTAATATATTTCTAAAATGTCAGATGTTTTGGGCTTTGATAAGAAACTTCATGCTTTGAAGATTAAATTATAAAAACATTTGTCAGTCAATTTAGATTTTCGACATTCGTAGTGAAGTACCTATTATGTATACCGACGGAGTAATTCGAATTTAGAAAATATTCCGCGACATTATCGGGCCGCCGCACACTGTGATATATTCCAAATCTAGCGGAACTTAATACAATGTATACTAATTTAATTTTTATCTCCGGATGTACTGAATAGTTTTTTATGAAACTTTTTCTGAATGTTCATAAATATATTCTTTATATGTAAACATAACTAAAATCTATTCAAATTAATAGAGTTTCATGCAAGAAAAAAAAACAAAAGTCGGTTCATTTGACTTATATTTGCACAAATTGAGCTTGTTTTATATACAACATGTCACGTAATTTACGCAAATCCTGAAAGCGCTTTGTTAAGAATCGGCTACTGGTTTAAAATTTTCAAGCAACCATGACCTAATATCAATAGTTATGGAGATATGCAATATCAAAGTTTGCATTTTTTTTTCAATATTTCTGACTTATTTTTTGCAAAAAGTTTAACTATCATTACAGTAACTTATATCGATTATGAAAAATTCATTTGCTTCAATACAACTTCAATAAAATGATTAAATCCTTGTAAAAAAAACTTTTTTCAATTTTTGTAATTAATCGAATCTTGCGAAGGGTGGAACTCTGTTTTCGCTTTCTTGACAAGATGGTAAGCTGGATAAATATTTAAATTTTTACCCCTCTACTGTTGTCTCAGTGTGTTATACTGGTGGGTACTCAATTTGGCATTGACCATTAGTGTCAAGGCGGCTTCTAGAGAGAGTTTGGCTCTGGTACTCCAAAAAATTGGTCTCGCTTTTTTTATTCGAGTAGCTCAGTAAGGAGACTCAGCAGCTACCTCTTTCATTAGATTGGCTGCATCCTTTTTCCCGGATTATCTCAGACTAACTTCAGTGGCGACCGTTAATTCTTCTTGAGTTTTTGTAGAAACTAGATCTATGATTTTTCTCTTTTGGATTTTCGAATGACTTCCAAGGCCTACCTGATCTTGTACAGTCTCGTAAACCTGCTGAACTAGAGAATGGAAGCAGATCGATAAACTTAGAAGGCAACGATACTATATCTTCAAACCACCTATCATGTTCAGCCAAAAATTTCGATAATTTTGTACAGCTTTTCTCCAACTTCGCATCTATTTTTGCGCTAAGACTGCTAACGTAAATTTTTAGTTCTCAAGGCGTGCTTTTTTAATCAACCCGGTTGTGTTTTTGTATTACAAAAATCTAAATGCACCTGTTTTGATCCTCTTTTGCCACTTAAAAGCCATACTTAAAATATTTATCTTTTCATTATTGTAGATACTCCTAAAGAAAATTAAAAAATCTTGTATGAGTGTCGAAAACACGTGCCGCCAAATTTAATGAAATCTTACAGAATATGAACCAAAGCAATAAATAAAATTAGTTTCTCGTTGGGTACCCATGGATATTTTTTGTAAAATCAAAGCAAAGTCGCACTTCTTCATAAATATTATAATTTCGACATGTACAAGTAAATGGCTTTATATCTGGCAATAAAATATATATATATTGTAATACAGTTTATTTTGCAAAGTAGCCATAGACGTGAAGATAAAATATATATGTAAATTAGTAACTGTACTTCGAAATAAATTAACTTTTTTTCTTGATGACAATGACTCAAATTAACGAACAAAGTTGCTGTCAGAATGACGGCCTATGCAAGTGTCACTTTGCCAGGTTGTCATATGAAAACCGGTGCTGTTATTTATCAAATAATTATCAAAACATTTAGTCTAGGTAATTATCTACTGTATATATTTTACTACTTTTTATTTGCTTGCTTTTTAATTTTTGAATAAAGTTCCGCTAGATTGCGAATATATTACAGTGTGCGCCGTAATCAAACTTTTCTAATGATTCCAATTTGAAAAAACCAATAAAATTTCTAAAAATCCGAAATTTTACTATAATTATTAATTTTTTTTAGCGAAAATTTGATAGATCTTCTTGATCGTCGCCACGAGTCTACTTGCCAAGTTTCAGCTCGATTGGATTACGGGAAAGGGGTCAAAAATCGATCCAAAGTTTTTTTGACGGCAAGCAAGCAAGCAGACGCCACGAGTTAATATAAAGGGAGTAAAAAGAAATAATAATGACGCAAACCAATGGAAATGTAGCCGATATTCAGCGATGGATTACGACATAAAATAGTACCCCCCCGTGTTCCTATCTCTTCTGTAAACAGGGCTAAATCCAAGATAATGGTCCCATTGCATATACAACGAAAATTATTATTTCACTACATTATTGAATGTCCTAATAACAAAATGAAAGATAATTTACGTTTAAGAAGTAAGTATTAAATAAGATATTACTCTTTAAAGTTTCGAAAAATGCACTGCATATTTTGACATTTCAAAGGAAATATATGAGGTTAGGTTAGGTTATTACGTTTGGTTTGGTTAGGTTATTAGGTTTGGTTAGGTTACCTTATTAGGTTTGGTTTGTTTAATTTAGATTACGATTATTTTAGTTAGATTAAATTAACAGGACATTAAATTATATAGTGAAATACTTATTTTCACTGTATGAACAACGGGACCATATTCTTGGATTATTCCGCAAACAGATACCAAAGCTTAGATTATATTTTTCCGCGTTTAGTGGCCTCTGTGTAGGTACTCGTGAGTCACTGCGCCGGAGGTCGTTAGTCCTGCTTCACAATGCCCGCAGCGCGGCACGCACCGTTGATGATCAACGGATCGCGGAATTTCAGATGCAACACTGAGCCGAGTTTAATGAGCCTCCGCAACTGTTGTAATTAAGTACTTTACGTTATTTTTAATTAAATACTTCTCGCGCAGAGAAGATGCCATCTCGTCCGTTTGACCGGATGTGATGCTGTGTGGGAGATGTATCAAGATGGGAGATGTAAGATGGTCCTAGGCGACAAACAGTCTTCTATTTTGCAAAGTTATGGTACTGTCAAGGGACCGTGGCGTCGGTGACAAATAAATGAAGTTTTTATTTAATCAAAAGTCAAAGTCACTGAACACGAACTCATTTCGCACTAATCACCCATCAGTTTATACTCGTCGGAGAATATTCGCACGTTTGGGATTGCCCTTATTCTCTATTGAACGCTCGGTAGGTACTCTCTTAATTTATTGTCGCTGGACGTTTCGCAATAGTCGCTGCTGATTTCTATTGGTTTTTGTCTTGATGGTGTCGTCCCGCTTATTTGCAGTTTCGGGTTTTCGGACGTTCTAGTAGTTCAGGCGAATCTAGTAGTTTATTCTAGAGCTTTCTAGTAATTTCCAATTTAATGCAAAATGTCCAGAGTGCTATAAAATCCTCGTGTCTCTTCAGTCTCGCGACAGTATTATAAACTAAATAAAGAAATATAAATTGTAAAAAGTTCGTCCCGTCTATTTTGTTTAATCACCAAAGTCACTGTATACAAATTTCAATTTTTCAATTCAAAATTTTAATTCGCACAATTTTCCACTCATCACTCGTCCACTGAACACTTTGTATTTGTCTTTCCACAATATTCGCACTTCTGAGATCGCACCATTCACTATTGAAGGCTCGGTAGGTACTCTCGTAATGTACTTTACTGGCCACACCGAACCGACTCTTGTCACTTGTTTGTCACGTACTAATTCGATTGTCTTTCTTAAATGAAGAGGTGTAACACACAAAATAAATTCAAAATCATTATGTGATTCCACTCGAAGAGAAAATCATTAATATTGTTCTCTTCATTATGTTCAATGCTCTCTTAAAGAAATTTTGTCTTGTTGTAAGTTTATTTAGGTATAATAATAATGCACATTATGAGTGATCTCAAATTTGCTTATTGAAAATATTTGTTTGTCTAGTATGTCTCGAAAAATTATTTAAAGTATATTTTTCTTTTCATAACTTCATGAAATATCACAATAAAATGATTTACTATAGCTAGACCGAATTCAAAAGAATGTGCACAAAAAATATGTGTGTTATTGCGATGCAAAAAAATGAACACAAAAGATATTTTTCTAGTAAGTAAGTAACCGTTTTTCAACTAAAAAATATATATTTATTTGGAAAATCGAATTGAGGCTTGTCATACGGGCTTGCCAGGCGACTTTCCCCCGCTTTCTTCTCACCGGACAAAGCTAGGGAATGGTCTTTTGATTGTGGTCGACCTAAAGGCACTTTTTTTGATTTCTTTCTGAGAATTAAGACTTCGAAATCGTTTATCTCAGAATTCCAAAATTTGACAAGACATAGTTCAACACTAAGGGAGCGTTATCTTCGTTGGAAAACTGGACACGACGACCATCGTCTTCGGTTAAGCCCTTCTCGGCTTCCTTCCAATTCGGCTGTCAGCTCTGGCTGAAGCACTCGCGACATAGAGTTTGACGTGAATGCGAGATGTTATTCAATCACTTTCTCTACTGCGTAACACGGCCATTGCTTTCACGATGACTGCTCTTCACACTGCATTACACCTGATGGTGGACCCGATGGTCTGAAAACATTACATAAATGGGTGGCCGACTTCAATCCACTTTAATCGTTTCTAAGTTAGCAAAAATCGTAATCTTCCGCTCAACAAAACTAATCAAGTCACCTTACAAGAAGTGCAAAAATTGCAGTAGCAACTAGCAGTACTAACTATACTAACAGTACTAACCTACTAACTGCAATATACAGCTATGAAAACGGTAGATATTGAGAAGAAGAAGTAAACCAAAAAAAGACTTAAAGACATGCTTTTATACGCTTTCTTTGTATACATTCGTATGCCAAATCATGACGACAATGTGTATTCTAGTGTAATGTTAATATTTCGGAAGAATCTCATATACAAATTTATTTATTTCATATATAAATTTTTTTTTTCACAATAATGATAGTGACAGTCTTTACAAGATATTTCTCTTCTACATGAATAATAAAAACACCTAGTGAGTAGGAGAGGAGTATTATTATATTTAAAATGTATTTGATAATATGTAGTACATACTGTGTAACTATATATAAGAAAAAATATAACTAATGTGCAATAATCATAATGAAATAATGTGAGAAGTAAAAATAAACTAATAATAAGCATAAAGCATTAACAAAACATTAAAGGATATTGCTTTAAAAACTCCAATCAAAATATAGTTACCTCATTATCAATAGTGACATCTGTTTTAAATTACGGGAATGAAAAACTTTGGACTGCAGGTGGCAGTAATAAAAATACAACTCGCGTACGAAACAAGTTGTGTAACTTAAACATATATACAACCTCCCAAAATGTGATAGAAGTGGTAGTATATCATGGGTGGAAATGGTGAATGTTATATTGTGTAAAGTGATCACTTAAGCCAGCCGTATGATAGGCCTTATGAAAACCCAAAAAGAATTCCATCCTACTTTCCCATATAAAAATATAGCTTCGTCTCTATGAGTTCAGCTATAATGTATCATGAAAGTACATTTTTACTAATTATATTATAAGTACAAAATTTTTACTAATTATATTATAAGTACAAAAGCTCAATATGATAAACCTAGTAGGCGGTTGTTCGAGCGTGTAATACAAGTTTACCAAAGACAAAATTCTATTACGCTGAGGATCGCCACTTGTACGATACACGACGTTGACCTTGGATACCGTACACTCTACATTCGCGAGTCAATATTGTGCCTCGTATAATTTGTTGATCTACATTTCTTAATTGTATTCATTCTGAACGTCATTAATAATCTATTTATCATAAAAGTGTATTGTATATTCACAAATTGTCATTTATCATAATTTTATTTTCATCTAGTCATTTATAATTTATTTTTTCATTTATTTTCATCTAGTCATTTATCATATTTATCAAAGAAGTGTTTTGTGTATTCTCTTTGTAATCATAATATTCATAAAATACTTTTATTTTTTACTCTTGTCTACTTTTGTATTTTCAAATTAAGATTATTATATTAGGGTCAATAACAACCTGTTGACTGTCTGTTGTGGAAATATGAACCAAGAGATTTTTTTTAAATTAGCCATCCAAAAATCCATGAACGATAATTTGTTAACAGTGCGGTGTCGTCTGCGTGGGAATGCTAATTCACCGTTGATTTTTTTGTTGAAATATATCGTTTACGTGAGTGAGAAATAGTAGAGATCTGGGGACCATACCTTGGGGGACACCAAATTCACCTATTGGTGGATCACTTAGAGATTCATTTGATTTGACTATTTGAGGCTGTTCGTTGAGTGGCTTTTTACCCGCTTGGGGCTGTGTGGTCAATCCCGTTTTCTTTTGGTTCTGGTACGAGTTGTTCGTGGGAGATACTGTCGAGTCTTTCCTTCGAATCGATGAAGGTACCTGTACAATTACTTGATTTGTTCTGTTTTCTTTGTACGATGGTGGATGTTTTGCGGTTGCGTCTTGTGTGCATATTCCCCCGGTGAACCCGAATAGATTCTCATTTATTTTATTCTTTTTGGTGAGGTATAACATTTAATAATAATTTGAATGTTGATATTTATATTTATAATATATTAAATAAATAAAAATATATAAATAAATGTGAAATGTAAGACCTGTTTCAATCTATCGCGGTTTATTTTAAATATGTACCTACTTCCATTGTTGTGATTTGAACCTAATGCGATTTAATTAGTTCAGTGTTTGGGTTTGCGTGTAATTTTGTATTCCAAAACTAAACTAAACAATGGTGGCGTAATATAAACAAAGATGCATATATCAAAAGCGTACCATACCTACCCGTGCAGTACACATAAATATATGTATCTAGTACAAGCTCTGGTCACTGACGGTTGTTTCAAACTGTTGACTTGGGACTTGGTAGTAACGCGTGTCCATGCAGCGGCGTGAGGCAAACACCGGAGCACCTACTAAAAGAATGTCCCATTCTAAACGATGGTCGGGAGGATCTGAGAAAGATGATAGGTGGAGTTTCCTTCGGAAACGCTGACCTTCTCAGGAATCGTGCTTCGGATCTTTTATTCGGGTGTGGGTATGGTGCGAAGTAGACTCGAGAGTGGCTCAAAGATTTGGGGGCCACATGAGCTTAGGTACTCACTTATGGTAGAGAAAGTACAAAAAAAGATATCTCTACATGTGAGAGTACGGGCATTATCCTTGGCTTTACCCAACCGAGTTCCTCCAGGGTGCTTGGCTACAATAGTTTAGAGACTACAAGGAATGTGTATCTGATTACGCATTTTTATCGATTGTTGCGCGGTATGATCGATAATCCTGAAATTATGCGGAGCATTGGTTTGTATGTTCCTGATAATTACCTCAGATATCGTCAGCATAGATTGTTTCACATTCCAATATACAGGACCAACCTGCCGATGGTTATGCCTGTTGGAAGAGCTACTGCTATGCTGAACAATATTACTCTGAACATTGATCTATTCCATGTTTCTGAGAGGGTTTTCCGTAGCAGGATTCTCCTACACCTTTGATATTAATGAATTTAAATAAGTTTGATATTTTTTTGTTTGTATATTTTCTCACTTGTGAATAATATTTGCGAATTATACATGTTTATAATGTAAATGACGTATTAAAAATAAATAAATTGAAATTGAATCCCGCTGGTAAATTCTTAGAAGGCCTCCCCGCGGGGTGCGACCGTTGTGTGCTGGTCTTTCTTTTACCAGCTATTTTTATCTGTAAGCCAATTGACAAGATATTTTTTTAAATCCGTTCCTGTAACGTCAAAAGCCTGTCTTTTTTTTATTTTTGTCTGCCGGTAGTGGTTTTCCAGACTGGCGAGTCATCCGTTTGTTTTGTACAATTTTTTTTTAAATTTTTCCCTCAGGGGAGTGACTACTGTACCTAGTTTAACTGTCTCTACGGTAGTTACTCACATTCATGTATATCATTGTATCATATCTCATTCTGTTGTTTTATATTGCATGGTTTGCTTTTGATGACAGTGAAGCGGTTTCGTGTAGACGCCTCCCCGCGCAGCTTGCACTCGTATGAGTTTAAGTAGCGCGGGGAGGATGACCACTTTAGCATAAAAAATGCTGGACTGTGTGGCAGAAAGTGTAGGGTCGATATGGGAGCTATTGCTCATAAAACGGCCTTGAGTGTGTGGTGAGTCCCACTTCACTGGTCAACGACGGAAGTAAATCTATCCAAATATACGTTGTAATTATTCGTATATCTCCCCTTTCTCAAATACATCGTTATAATATTTTTAGGGTTAAGAATATTTAACGTTCTTGACCCGAAGCAGCTATACCTTAATATTTTAATTTTACTTAAAAAAATCACAAGAACATACAAGCATACAATAGAAGCAAACAAACATATGTCACAAGCCAAGCAAACATAATTAATTTTGACGTGCCTATTAGGAAAATCTATTTCGGCCAAATATACATTAAATTCATTGCCCCGCGTGTTTTTAACATGTTAACAAACGAAACAAAGGAAATTTTAAACAAATGAAAAAGCCATTTTAATTACCAAATAACAAATTGGTTTAAAAAATCTGGTAGAAGGTATGCTGAAGAAACGATACACCCCTGACCTCCGAACTGGCAAATGTTTACTTATTTACGAGTATGGTATCTATCTTTTATTTTAGTTGCTGTATTGGCCATACTATATTTTAATTTTCAATATTTATTTTTATTAATGTTATTTTATCTGCCTCATTATACTTGTTACTTAATCAATCTTTTTTATTATTATTTTTTATCCACCTCTTTTTTCTTTCTAAATCAATCTCTTATATTATTATTCTTTTTGTATTATAACTCATTGTTCTATATTGTATAATTTTGATTTAATCTGGAATAAGAAAAATATAACTGCCCCAAATAGACTTCATCTAGTGGGGCGTTATAAGCTAAATTTATTATTATAATTTATAAAATATCCTGAGACAAAATTCTTTTTTGGTCTCAAGCAGACCGTCAACGCGTCATTATTGGCCCTGATAGATGGTCCTAAGGTGACATTAGAGTACAAAATATAAATATTTTATGAATGTGACATGATTATTCTATAAATTTTTATGATGAAATATTGGCTCATTTTCAATACTTAGGCAGGAAAAACAATTGTTCAGACAGATTAGCAATAGTGTCAATATGTAATCAATATATATGCACCTGCATTCCTAAATAAAAATGCACCTGTCCTGTTAGGTGGTGCAGTCTGTCGGAATGATACGCCAATCTGACAGATGTCAGAATGTAGGTGTTATTTAGTGCAACAGGTAATATTGAAAAAAAAACATTTATTTAATTTAAAACATAATAAAATTATTTAAATCAAACAATCAAAATAATAAGATTTGCCGAATACACTAAATTAAACAGTGGATCATTTAGTTTCGTCACGATGCTGACGTCTAGAATATTCCACTGGTGAATGGTGTGGCCAGAAATCAGACCTTGCCACAGAAGCTTAATGTTTGTACTTGGACGAAGATGTGCCAGGGAATTAACTAGATAATATTGTAAGCATATACAGAAGTCGATTTTTCAAAGTAAAATTTCTTTTGGCGCATTTAAGGTAAAAAATTTATCGTAACGAAGTTTCACACGCAGCATGTAGCGAAAATGCGATACCAGAATTTACGACGCCATATTGGATTCTTGTCAGCAGTCAGATTTTGTGAGAAGATGCTTGTTCACGAAACTTTCGGTCGTTTTTAAGAAAGTTATTTTTTGTCACAATGCCAAAAAAATTATTGCAAAAACGACATAATTGTCAGACATTCGTTTTCAAAACAAAATTCATTCGACATTCAAAGCGGCTGTCAAATTTGTATAGTTTTGAAACTTTTGAATGCGGAACCGTTTTATGCTAAATATCGATAAAACATGAAAGTGGGTAGATACTTGAATTCTTTTTGAAAATGAACACATTTTTTCGAATAGGATCAACGTCTCAATAACGACGCCATATTGAATTATTGTCAGCTGCCAGATTCTGTTTACATGCGAGTTGACGAATGTTTCGATTGTTTTTTAAGAAAGTTTTTTTAGTACAAGTATAACGTCTATCGCGCGTGCATAAGCACACACACGATTTTTTTTATTCACGGCACTGTACACTGTACAGTCGGCCACTGATTTGAGTTAGAATCGAATTCTTCTCTTATTCTTCTGGAACAATCCAATGCTATGGTGACTAGAGCCTCCAAATATTCGTGATTCCAACTATTCGAATATCGAATAGTTAATGATAATATATATCGAATATATTCGGAATAGTTTTAAGAAAGGAATATTTTATTTTGGATAGTAAATACAGATAAATAAATACATTCTACATATATATGTAAAATGAAAACACAATAATTGTAGAGAATTTTATTATTTTAATTTTTAAAAACATACCTATGTTATAAAAAAACAACAAAGAGTTTATTGAAAAATAATTTTGAATTGATACGTTTATCTCACACCCCACGTGCATTTTTTTTCATTTTTTCTTCTTATATAACTTCTTGTTTGTCGGCTTAATTATTTATGAAAACTAAATACAAGTTGACAAAACAATGTAATAAAGCCATAAAGATAAGCAGAAAATGTCCGACAAAGGCGTTTACATCTTTGATGTCCAAATTCGTATACCTGAGTGAATGAATGAATGCTTGCATACTGACTCCGTCCGTAAAAGTTTGTTTCGTTTAGAAAAATGTAATATAAATAAGATCGAATACTTTACGAATACTTTTTAAAGTATTCGAATAACGAATACTTAAAAACAGCCGATTATATTCGAGTTTCGAATATTCGAATATTCGGATTGGAGGCTCTAGTGGTGACTGTGTAGAGCCCATGCATATTCCAGTACGTTGATGGACCATCGCAGAGGAAGTTATTCTTCATCACTTGATGATATAAAACGTAGACGAGGCTGCAGACAACTCCGTTATCATTGGCGCACTAGTGATTTATATTTGTATTGCCACAGATGGCGTTTACTAGCCGCATATGAATAAACATAATTAACGATAAAGTACCATAATTACCATTTGTTTGTTATCAATATATACACACAGTAATGTATTATTTCTTTCATTCCGCTCGTGGTAAAGAGTAGTGGTAGCTTTAATAATAACGTCACCACAGCCAAAACAATCCAGCGCCAACTGCTTCGGTCCACAGCGTTCCTGATTCAATTTGTTTTTATTTTATTTTTTTTGACATAATTATTAATTTTAATTTATTAATATCCTTGTAAGATGGACGCAAACTGTATGAGTATGCGTCCGTTCTGACGAAGATACAGTGGTATCGAAACCGGTACACGTAAAGTTACTCCAAGTGGTTAGTACAAAGTTCTTAGTTAATTAAAATTAATAGTAAATTCGACTTATTCAATTAATAACATATACATGACAAATTTACATTTAATTCGTTCATATTATTATATTTAATAAATATACACATTGTAGGTCCCTACGTTTACTGTCGAAATTCGATTTTCATATTTACAATCTTAAACCATCCAATTTACTCTATATTTTAGAACAATGTTAAAAAATATGTTATTTTCCTTTAAATTTTGCTTTTTTGAAATCAAAATTCAATTTAACATTGTTCAAAAATACAGGGTGCCTCATAGCTTACAGCTTGTGGATTCCTGCCTTAATAATAATGAGTCAAAAATCTCCAAGCAACCATTGTGGAGATATGCAATGTCAAAGTTTGCATTTTATTCAAAACATTTCTGACTTATTTTTTGCAGAATGTTGAAGTATCATTCTTGGTTATCTTCATTCTTCATAATAATTAGTTTGGTTTTCATCTTCATCATAATTAGTTTGGTTGCAGTTTTGAGTGATCTGAGTATTAAATCAGATAAAGGATACACTTTTACATAAACCTGCATCATCATCATCATCATCATCATTCTTGGCACTACAACCCTTGGTGGGTCTCGGCCTCCTCAGTAATTTTCCTCCACTCATCTCGGTCTAGTGACAGCTCTCTCCAGCTCTAATGCATAAACCTGCATATTCATCTCAAATTTCGTGAAAAATTTGCCGTGCTCACTATTTTTTTTTATGTATTTTTTAGACTCCCTCTCTGTCTTCTGCTTCCAATTTTATTTCTGAGGTACACTTTGTGTCTGATCTTAATCAGAATCATTGACCTTTCATCTCTCTGTGTGTGGTTTATGGACCTCTTCTTCCGTTTATATTTAATTCGCCATTATCTTAGATGTTCATTCACAGGATCACATCAAAATGTCGGTGCAGTTCTTATCTTGCAACCCTCGTTATCCAGGCCACTGTGTGAAATGTTCACTCGGCGAAAATCCCACTTCGCAGGGCATTTCAGTGGCACCAGCACGTCCAGGAGTTACCCAGTATGACGTCATCACACTTTATGTAATTATATTGTAATTTTAAGCGGAACAATGAACTCAGCCAAATAGACACGCTATTAGCACATTATTTCGGCCAGACGAATAAAAAACGAAGCGAAGATGGCAAAATTACAACATATTTTCATGTCAGTCGTAACAGTAAGATAATTATTTTAGTGTAATATTTAATAATTTAATTACATGTATTTGTTCTTCAATAACAGTTGAATAACTTTGTGGCAAAATTATTATCTATACTAATATATAAAGAGGTAAAGTTTGTAATTTGTATGTAGGAGACAACTCCGAAACAACTCATCCGATTTCAAAAATTCTTTCACCAATATTTAGAATGGACTTTCAGGATGGACATAGGCTATACAGGGTGTAACAGAGCTAGTCATTTGCATTTTTATTCAATGTTGAAATATCTTTACAGTGACTAATATCAATTTCGAAAAATTCATTCGGTTTCAATGAAGGTTAAATAAAATAATAAAAACCCTGAAAAATTCCAAATGGAATGTTTTCCAATTGGAAGTGGAAGGTTTTTATAATTTTATTTGAACTGTATTAAAGGGAATGAATTTTTCATACAAGGTATAAGTTACTGTAATGATAGTCTAAAGTTTTGTAAAAATTAAATTAGAAATATATACATAATCATTTAACCAACACTCTGCTATAACGTCTAATAACAAATAGTTTAATTCTAGTTCTCAAAGTAATAATAATTTAACTGTAATTTCGGATATTTATACGCACCGTATGTATTACCGAGAAGCGACTCTCGACGTTTCGTTGGATACTTATCCAACGTCATCAGGAGAACGACCTTTACCCGCGGAGGTGGAGGTCGGACTGATTAAAGGTGCTGCTTTCTAGGGCGTAAATTGTATGCACTTTGTTGTGGAGTGTTCTCTTCTTCTACAATAGAGCTCGCCAGTGTGCAATATGTACTAGTTACGTCGGCGGATTTTACTGCGATTTCAGCCGTATAAACTTCAGTGCGTATAAAATATCCGAAATTACAGTTAAATATGTCTAAAGACCGTAATAACAACCTTAACTCTTTAATAATAATTTAATTGGTGAATCCAAATTATTCGTTTGGGATTGTCTTCTGATAGTCGCTCCGACGCCCGATGCACCGGGCGGGGAGTCGCGGCGCCGCGACGCTGGCCCCGCTAGCCTACTTCCGGGCGTCTGGCGTCCGCCGCCGGCCTCGGCTGCTGTCGGGTCGCCTGATTTTTTTATATTTTTTTTTATAGTTGCAATAATATTTATTACACAATTGTGTTATTCATAGTCCCTCTCCGTTTAAGAGCATTGCTCTTGTGCTCGGACAAGGAAATAAGAATTTCTATATGTAATTCCTTGCATTTAACTAGCTATGCCCGCGCGGCTTCGCACGCGTAGATTTTTTGTACACTGTTTGGATCGTCGTACAACTTTCGCGAACCTTACAGAACTTTCAAGAAATTTATCGAATGTACAGGAACCTTCTAGACACGCCGACACATTCCGCCACTCAATTTAGAACCTTATAGAACTTTCGGGAATTTTCTAGAACCTTCTCCTTCCGGAACTTTCTAGACCAGGTTTTTCCGGAACCTTTTAGACTCACCGACACAGTCTATTTTGAAACAATCTGAAGCATTTGCGGCCTTCCCATACCAAAACAATGTGCTAGAAAGCACATTTACGTCACCCACTCCCGCCCACGCACAGCCACCCCCACCAAACTCGCATTTTTGGATGTGACACCAAGGGCTATCTACCACCATAACCACCGGTGGGTGGTTGCGGCTGGTTGTGGAGAAAACTTGGCGGGTAGGCAAACACGGGTTTCTTTTTTTATATTTATCTATATATATATATATATATATATATTGATTATTTACATTTAATTACTTTATATTATATTATATATCTAGGATGAAGTAGTAGAGTGAACGTCTTTGACTTTGAAGATAATGGTGTCTAGTTCAGTTCATAGAGATGTTCTTTCAATTTGCTCTTCAATTGTTCTGTATCCTGTATCTTTTTCATTTCGATTGGAAGGTTGTTAAAAAATTTCATGCCTGAGTATATGAAACCTTGTTGATATTGTATTTGCATTTTGTATTGCATTTTGGGATTTTAAAATTGTCTCTTAATCTTGGTGTTGTGTTTTTTTAGAAATTTTCCTGATCGTTTTCTTTGATAAGTTGCATAATTGAGACTCTTTTGTATATAGATTCCACGTTTGGGAACATTTTGAATAGTATTTGTGTGGGGAATGTTGATTTTTTTCAACTATGACATTAATAATTGTTCTCTGAATTACTTTAATTCGATCTATTACATTATTATAAGTTCCACCCCACCCTATTATTCCATATTGGAGTAGTGAATGGACAGTTGCATAGTATTTTAATTCTTTAATTTGTTCTTAATTCTTTAAATTGTCTATGTCTAGAATGTTTCGTAGTCTTATGAAAATATATATACATCTTCAGCAGGGATGCGCTCATCTAACGCTTTGTTTTCTAACGGCACTCTGTTTTATAAGTAGTAATAAGTTTTTGATGTGCAACATCTTTCCTCTCGCTTTCCTGCAATCTGTGGCAATGATTTCCTGAAAAAGGACGGAAATGCGCAACAGGTAAAAAGATACCGGGGGAGCGCGCGCAATTTCATTTGACCAATGAGCGCGCGCGGTGGAAAAAATATCGTTTAAAAACAAATCAATGTCCAACATGTGCCATCACAGCAAAGACACACACTTCCAACATTCAACGCTTCTGATTTTGTATATATGTTGCGCGTCTGGTGTCAAGCGTGTGGATGCTGTAACTTGGATATATTTTGGCTTGTATCATCGAAACTATTCGATAAATACTTTTTTTTTACATCAATGTAAAACAATAACTACCCTTGATTTACATTCTCAAATTTATGTGATTATTTTTAAATATTTATTCAAAGTTTTCATATAATATGTACAGCGGCAGACAATCGCCATCTATGAAAATAAATGAAAACATGTAATTGACCAAACACATTTCTAAAAAAATGCGTATGTAGACAGATATACGGTACCTACCTAGTGCGGCAAAATTCAATAATAAATAAGTGCACATTCATTTTCTTTACTTGTTTTTACTAATTAATAAATATATAGGTATTAGCTTTTTTAAATTATGTTTCATGCTTTGCTTGCATTTAAACAAATGCTCAATTGATATTTTTAATTGTGAGATCTCAAATGTTACACATCATATGCGACTATTGTAAGGCTCGCTCGTTTTTTTTCTAATCATTAATCTAGATACTGTCTGTAGGAAGCAAATCTTCTTCTTCTTTTATTAAATCCTTGATCTGTATTGACCGGTCAGTCCTGGTCTCTTCACGAGGACGTCCAGCTCTCTCTCCACCTCTTTGGTGGTCTCCCTGGCGGTCGGCGCCCCTCTGAAATCCCGCGCATCGCGGCTCTGGGAAGTCTTGTCTGCTCCATTCTCTCGACATGGCCCCTCCAGAAACGCCTTCTCTGCCTGCTCCATGGTACAATGTCTTGTATGTCGCAGGTTCTGCGGATTTCCACAATGGGTGCTTGCAAAAATAGTATCAAAAAAGAGAAAAAAATCGAATAACAACTTCAAACTGCGAAAAAATATACAAATAGAAACAATCTAGATCTTCATATGGAATTACATTCGGAATTGAAGAAAAGGCGTAAGGACTTTCGTTCCTAATGGGGGACTCCGATCCCGCACGTATTTTTTTTATCCTCTTCTATTAATTAAGTGTTGGGACACAATATTGAGATTCTAATATTGCTAATTTCGGAATACGGCCGAATATCTATTTAAATAAAAAAGCTAAAAAAGAAGAAAGCAAGTGTTATCATAAAATCCCTCCTCACACATCGAAGATGCATACAAGATCTGTGTTATCTTTATAAAATCTTGAATAACTTGGTTGACTCACTCAACGCGTTCAAATAATTTATTTTACCCAAACTTTGGTCGGACTAACTACTTAAAAAACTGCTTTGTAACTCGTTCCACTTCGATATACAATCTGTTAAATTCTACAAATAACCTAGACATTTTTATTAACAATTTGCTTGTATTTAAAATGAAACTCCGTAATCTCATTTATGATTATTGAAATAAAATTAATACTTCTTTAAGTAAAACCCATTCCCTCCCTCCTCCCACCCTTCCCATTTTATGGATTATCATAATTTAAATCTTTGAAATGATTACCTATCATAATTTAAACTTTTATCACATATTCTTTATCATTTTTTTACTTAGTTTTTTTTTACCAGCTTCCAGGAAACTTCACTGGTCATGGCTAAATGAATATTTTTGCGATATTATACAAAAAAACATTGTACTGTATATTTCCCAAAATAAAATAAAATAAATAATATATCATCCATTGATTAAACCACAAACACATATTGCAAAACATTCTGAATGTATAGTACATTGTAAACACGTACATCTATAAATTATAGGTGGCTTTAATGTCAAGGGCGTTTACCTGGTATGTGAGTTAGACCCACCACGGATATAGGTCGAGGCCAATTGGTTGGCTTTGATTAATAATGCACCGTTTACATACTTCAATAATACATTTATTGTGGAATAATTCTTTACTGAAATTTTTCGATGCGTAACTATCTTAAATTGGATAACCATGGATTGTAGGACGAACGAATGTCTCTGTTGTTAAGAAACTTCGTGCTATAGAAAGGCCTTTCACAAAACGCAGGAAAAATCATTCCTTTGAACTTGGCCAGTTGCTAGAAGCAATGCAGAAACTGGTGTTCACAAACTTTTCCGGAAGGCAAATTGATTAACTTGGTTTATTGGACAAAATTGTTTTTTCATAATTTTACTCATTACTGTTACATACAATGTTACATTATAAGCTACTAGCTGTGCCCGTGGCTTCGAACACGTAGATTTTTAGTAACTTTTAATCATATTTTATCAATTTGTGTAATCACTTTAACAGATAGGTATATTTCGTCGCCGATTTTTTATAGTACTTTTTGAGTCCTACAACTTCTCTATAGAAAGTATTAAAGTATCTCTTATCTTAAGGGAGCGTTCGTAAAAAACGCATTGTTCAACCATTTTTAATTTGTAAAATAAGTCAGGAGGAAAAGCTCTTTCATTTAAACGGGATAATATATAGCCTATATACACCCTGGGAGTCCATTCTAATTATTGGTGAAAGAATTTTTGAATTCGGATGAATAGTTTCGGAGCTTACGTCCAAAATTTACAAACTTTACCTCTTTATATGTTTTAGTATATGTTAACGGGATAATATATAGCCTATGTACACCCCGAAAGTCCATTTTAAATATTGGTGAAAGAATTATTGAAAACGGATGAGTATACAGTTTCGGAGATTGCCTCGTACATCCAAACTTACAAACTTTAACTCTTTATATATCAGTATAGATGAATTGGCTATCAGCATCAGCGCTAATGGACCAAGCTCAAATCACTCTCTCAATGCTTATCTACTTAATCTTGTTTACTTAACTTTTTCTCAAATCGTTGTATAAATATAATATACATAGGGTGCTTAAAAAGTTCCCGGAAAATTGAAAAAATAAATAGATCCAATCACCGCTTTATTTTTCATACCGGTAGATACTATATTCTTCTTAAACTTCCCTCTG
The DNA here is from genome assembly GCA_016648135.1 of Agrypnia vestita. Classification (NCBI taxonomy): domain Eukaryota; kingdom Metazoa; phylum Arthropoda; class Insecta; order Trichoptera; family Phryganeidae; genus Agrypnia; species Agrypnia vestita. The sequence continues at coordinate 101,620 of JADDOH010011804.1, forward strand.
TATACTTACCACTACACCACCGGTATATATATACTACCGTAAAAATATAAATTAGATAGGAAAATACCAATTTACAAATGTTTTAATCTCTTTATTTATACAAATTTGTCTCAAAGTTTATCCGAAATAACTACTTGTTAAATTGAATTAAATATTCTTCTTCTCCTTCTTATTCTTCTTCAGCCTTCATCTCTCCACTGCTGGATACAGGCCTCTTCCATACCCTTTCATCTTTCTTTGTTATTTGCTAATTGTAGCCATTTCTTTCCCCCCACGCGGTTATATCGTCGGCCCATCACTTTTGAGGTCTTTCGACGCCTCTTTTATTCTCCCAAGGTCTCCACTTCAGAACTCTGGAAGTCCATCCATGAAGATCCATAGTATCCACTACTCTAGTTCTGCGCCTAATTTCATAATTTCTTATTTTATCTCTTAGGCTTACCCAAGCATGGATCTCTCCATGGATCGTTGCGTGCTTTTGAGCTTTTCTACACTTTTTTTGTAAGGGCCATAGTTTCCACTCCATACCATACGTCATCACTGGCAGTATGCACGATTTAAAGGCTTTTCTTTTTAGGCTAATTGGGATCTCTTTGTTGTCGAAAATATGTTTGTGTTTGCCAAAAGCAGCCCAGCTCGTTCCTATTCGTCTTAGAATAGAATATTTTTTATTCATGTTTTATACTACACGCACAACATTTAAGCTATTTATCACTACTGTAGTTTCGAAAAGAACACTTTCTCTCATCATCAGATATATCCAATAACTAACATAAATATATAATTTTTATTTCTTATTCAGGGAGCGGATCGGGGGTCAGTAGCGAGGTTTGTTTTTTAATATTAACGGGATCGGCCTAGGAACGGAGACGTATTTTGGAACGTGATATTATTCATTAATGTTTTCTAAATTTTCATTTTTTTAGGATTTCATCGGTTTCATAGTTTACTATTAATCTTGTGGAGTAGATTTAATTTTCGACTATCGAAAGAATTGTAGGAATCAATTATGTGGTTGGAAAATTCCGAGAAGTTAACATTATTTAGACAACGGAAATGTTATTTTATTCTTGCATTTAACCGTTATGTTACTATCCGGAATTTCTCGTACTAGTTGCTACCCAAGGTACCCGGGTACTTTACCTGAATGGACGTTCCCCCATATTATTATTATTTTGTTTTGTATTTCACAAATTGATATTTAGACACTGAGAGCTTCTTAGAAGGCCACCACTTTTCATATTCCCTTTGTTTCCCTTTCTTTCAAATAATTTAAATAATGGGGATCGAAAGGCATAGAATTATCTAGCATTTATGAATGAAACTATTTAACCCTGAAGTAGAAAATGGGTACCCAGGTACCCCGGCATTAAAATAAGGGTAAAGAGATTTGCGGTATGGTCTAGATATTTTAAGCACTATCTCCGTAAGTTATTCGACATATTCCGCTTTTTTAGAAACATTATCTATACCCATAAAACTCAATGTCTATCTGACAGTCTGTTCCTTGTACAAATCTCCACTGTTTGTCCGATTCGACTCAAATTTTGCATACTTATGCTTTAGAACCCGGCGGGTAACATAGGTGACATTTCCCCATTCCCGTTTTATCTCTTCCCCTCCCCCTGATGTATTTACAATACAAATCCGTAACGTTCGACCGATCAGACTCAAAATTTGTAAACTTATTAAGACCCGGCGGTTAACATAGGCGATATTTCCTCTTCCCCTCTAACTCATCCCCTCCCCCAGATATATTTTCTGTGAAAATCTACACCGCTTCACTGATTGGACCCAAATTTTGCATACATTTTCCCGACGGAAAAACTAGGTGGTATTTCTTCCCTAGACATCCTTTCCATCCCAGCCTTGATTAAATGGAAACATTATTTTAAATAGAGGCTTTACAATACAATGCAACCTTTGTTACCCCCCACAAATTTAGCTACATATATAGTTAGCTACAGCTAGTTTCATATATTTCTGGGCACGTTCATGTGCATTTGCAAAGCCGCTTAATACACGAACTATTCGTTAAAACCACCATCGGAAATTTTTTGAACACCCTCGTATCGTAAATCACAAGTTGTATGGAAAATGATTTTTCTCAAATTCCCTCTAATATATTCACGAATCATTGTTGTTGCCGCGGGAGAAAGAAAATGCGGATATTTACATACAAAGTATATTTTCTCGGAAAGCGCCGGTCTCCGAGGTGGAGGATATTTATGGCGGCATCATTAATCAATGAGCGCGAGATGAACTAAAAGCCTGTCAAAGCCAATCGCGATGAGCGATGCACAATGGCGTCATGGTACCGACACTACCAACACACTTAAATAAATCTCCGCTAATCTAAAAGCTGGAGGCGCGTTTTACAATGCAAACTCGTTTAGACCGCCTGGTTCAATTTTATTTTATTTATATTTGTAATATACAGATTATCGATGATTGATGACCCTGACAGATGGTCCTGGTGTGGTATTATTATTATTATTATTTATTTTTTTATTCTTAAAATTGGTAATATGATAACCTTTATATTTCCTAAAATATACTATCTATATGGATAATTGAGTGAAAGAACTGGTAAGAAATACAAGAAGGTATAGAAAGACAAGAGATAAGTAATAAATATTGAAAAAAAAATGCAAACTTTGATATTGTATATCTCCATAACTATTGATATTAGGTCATGGTTGCTTTAACATTTTAGACTCATAACATAGGCAGAAATCTACCGGCCAGGTTTCTGCTGCTAGCTCTGGTACACCTGTATATACCTACCAAAGGTACTAGAGTATGAAGTAATATTATTTTTATCTATAGGTATATGGCATTTATCCGAATTATTAATATATACAGTAGAACACGCAGGATCAAATCAAAGCCGGGAAAAAATTCATTAAAAGGGGAAAAAGTCCTTGAAAATTTTGAACAAACTCAAAAATATTGTAAACATAATCAAAAATATTGTAAAAAATCCATTAAAAGGAGAAAAAATCCTTGAAAATTTTGAACAAACTAAAAAATATTGTAAACATAATCAAAAATATTGTAAAAAATCCATTAAAAGGGGAAAAATTCCTTGAAAATTTTTAACAAACTCAAAAATATTGTAAGCATAATCGCCTTGCAGAGTGAGTCACTCCTGTTTTCGCAACCTCGTTGGAACTGAAGTGATAAGTCCCGTCAATATTTACCTAGAAGAGTGTGGAGGGACGTCAGGTCGTTTAGTAGATTGTTTTTTATTTATTTGCCTCCACGAAACCTTAGGCAAACCAAAACAACGCCTCTAATTAAATTATGTAACGTAATACTAGTGTTTGCTAGATCATTCTAGACCCTGACATGGCTTCAGATGTGTGAAGACCACAAACAAAATTGTTAAAATATTCCACAGGGGTAACAAAACAGAGCTAGTTCACAATAATTCACAGGTGGATTCCTGACATAATTATTTTATATATTCATTAATTTATTTATTTACTTATTTATTTATCAACGCCCTAGTGGGCTTTTACCATATATATATATATTGATATTGATTGAAGCGTTAGAAATCAGAATAAAAATACAATTTTTCGGAGCTGTCGAATAACACTTGTCTTTTGTCCATTTGTTTTGTGTAGAAAGAATAAATAATAAATGATAATTTAAGAGGATCTCGAGACATCGGAGAAATATAAAATATTCAGAGCACTTTGCAAATAAAAAAAAACATTTGAAAATAAAAAAAATAAGTAACCCATAAAAACCAAGTTATTACAATACTCCCTTTCTCATTTTCGGGTTTCGTGTCTACCATATGCGTCGGAATCTCCATACAACTTACTGAATTGTATGAAAAAACCATTAAAAATTTGAAAAATCCAAAATGATACTATAATTAATTTTTTTTACGAAAATTTGAAAGATTTTTTTGATCGTCGCCACAAGTCTACTTGCAAAGTTTCAGCTCGATTGGATCACGTGAAAAGGGTTAAAAATCGATCCAAAGTTTTTTCGTCAGACAAGCAGACGCCACGAGTAAAAAGGTAGTAAGTATAAATAAAGTTTACGAAGCCAATATACCAGATAAATAAGATATGATAAAATAAAGCCCTAAAAATTATATATAGAAATAAAACATATTTAAAAAGAAATTAACAATCATTAAAATTCTTTAAAATAAATAAATAAATATAAATATGAACAATGGTTAGTACAAAAGTAAACAGTAATAATAAAAACCCTGAACAAATAAATAACAAAGTGAAAAGAATAAAGAGTAAAAATCAAATTCAAAATGGTACTAATTCAAGAAGAACAAAAAAAATTAGTCCATTAAACTGTACTCAATTGTACCGGCACATGCTGAGTCTAGATAAATATTTAGTTCGGGTAGGCTCCTACAACGAAAAATGTCAACGAATTTCGAGAAATTATTTCCAAGGCGATGCCTGCGTCGCTTACGAGTCGAAAATAATGTAATAACCACCACCTTTTTAATAGTTTTAGAGATATGCAGTGTCATAGTTTACAGTTTTTTTTTTCAATATTTCAATTCATTCGTTTCAATACAAGTCAAATACAATGATGAAAACTTTGCAAAAACAAAAGTATTTTCAATTTGTGCATGGTTATCATTTTATTTGACTTGTATGGAAAAGAATAAATTGAGTTTGGGGGTTAGAGATGGTTAGGAGCAATTGCTTTTCGGGTCACCATCGTCATGCGACGGAAAAGCTCTAAAGGCTTAGAATATTTGATGATTTATTATCTCAAAGACAATGATAGATACTCTAAGGGCCATAGCCTTCGGCCGCCACCGGAGGTAGGTGACAGATTGACTTGCCCGCCTAGGGCATGTGCCTCTTTTTATATCATTTACGAACAAAGGAGTCTTGGAGTGCGGTTGTGTGAGTGTGAAGAAACTGTCCAAAATGCTGATGGTGAAAAAATATTTACAAAGAAAAAAAAAGCATTTATCCACAAAAAAATTAAAATACACTAATTTTCCCTAAAAAAAATGTAGTTAACAACCAATTTTTCGCCTCTGGAACTCATTTTTAATAGAATAACCACCTTTTTAAAATTGGTAACAACCCTTCAAATGCTATCCGTTTTTACCATCCATTATCCAAAATTACAAAATACCTGACATGTTAATTAATAGTACAAAACATGGTATGTACCATTTAAAATTATTGAAAAATAATATATAAGTACATATTATAATAGTCTTCAAATAAAAACAAAAATGTGACAGTACTGCCAGAGTAAAATTTATATTAATCATAAATATTGCAATCAAATTAAAAGGCGTGTTAATTTCAGAATGATGGCATGAACATGTTATTATTGAAGATAACATGTTCCTCCCATTAATAACTGATTTAAATTTTATGAAAAAGTGTAGTTAACATGTTCATCCCTACGATTTGAACATGTTCTAATTATTTTTCCTCCCTTTATATTACCTCGTGGCGTCTGCTTGCTTGCCGGCTTGCCGTCGAAAAAACTTTGGATCGATTTTTGACCCTTTTCCCGTTAACCAATCGAGCTGAAATTTTGCAAGCAGACTCGTAGCGACGATCAAGAAGATCTACCAAATTTTCGTTAAAAAATAATAATTATTGTATAATTTCGGATTTTTAGAAATTTTAATGGTTTTTTCAAATTGGAATCATTACAAAAGTTTGATTACTAGCAACGGCGGCCCGATAACGTCGCCGAATATTTTTTAAATTTGAATTACTCCGTCGGTATACATAATAGGTACTTCACTACGAATTTCGAAAATCTATTGACTGACAAATGTTTTTAGAATTTAATCTTCAAAGCATGAAGTTTCAAAACATCTGACATTTTAGAAATATATTAAATTACTGTACGTTTAGTGTTATGTTATATGTTTTAATTCGTCTTTAATTGTTGTTATATTTTACAAAGAAAGGGAGTATAATAAAAACTTGGTTTATATGGGTTACTTTTTTAAGTTCTGAACTTATTTCCAATGGAAAGAGCATGCAATACTTAGTAAAGACGGCTTATTAACTCTTTTCAGGCAAAAATGTTAGTTAACAACTTCTTGCCGCGCGCTCTTCGATCGTCTGTTCTGCCTCTGGTCTTCGCAACACGTGTGTTGACCGACGACGCCATCTTCAAGCACAACCACGCCACGCCGTGCAGGCCGGCTTGTTGCCAGGCACGGGCCGAATAAATGGAAAGATAATTGGCTTTTTATGTGTATCAGCAACTGGCGGTACAAATGTACGATTCCCCGCGTAGCACGAGTCTCTAAATTAACGGCCGATGGGTTTTTGCAACCGCTTTCGACCGAGCTCTTTGTTTTTTTTCTTTCCTCACTCTGCCAAGAGCTGGCGGAGTTTGATAGAACTTCAAAGTAGGGGGAGACCGGGGAAGAAAGTAACAAATTTCTCAAAAATATTATTTCATATTGTAATGAAATAAAAGATTTATCACGTGTCGTTGCTAGGGAGGAATGAAAGAAAACGCTGGAAATTAGTTAGCGATTTATTAATTAATGATTAATTCATTATTCAATGTACAAAGTCACATATTAAACTTAACGCTATTTATCACTCGCATATGAACACTTTATATCGCTGGGTAAGACGTATTTATCACTAGAATATTCCGCTCTTGCACGTAATATGTAACACATTTAGTTATTTTGCCATTTAGGTACTTCGCTCGATATCTGTCGCTTTGTGATTCACGACTGGCCATCCTGGGCCTTGTTTCGCGGCTCGCGCCGACTTTGCACTGAATCAAATTGTCAAATACGACAACTATACCCTCCCCACGGCGTGGTTTCGTATTTATGTCCAAATTCTGGTATTTTCATATCTTCTAAATTATTATAGTGTTTATGAAAAGCTCCTCGTCGCTTCTTGGTTGTTCCAGGCGTTTTTAGACGTTTCCCAAAGGTTGTGGATCACACTGGATTGTTATAGGCCGTTCTCAATCATTTGATAGTTTTGCGACATATTAATGAAGATAATGTGCTATTTCTTCTGCTTGCCATTGCGTGACAATATATTATAGATGTATCATAAAGACGAAGCTATTTATTTGGGAAAGTATATATGGAAGTGTGAAATCCTTCTTTTAGAAAAATCTGCTGTCGGGAATTCTCGAACAATCAACAGTGTTCTTCTTGGTTAATTTTGTTACTAACAGATTACAACAAGATTACATACCACGTATGGACAAAGGAGCTATAACTATTTTGGACCCAAATTACTTAATTGCATGCTTGATGAATTAAAACAATCCGGGCTCACCACAATTCACAACCCTAACATAAAATACAAAATAAAACAGTGGATCCGAAACAAGGGGAGAGATAAAATAGGCACACTTACAGAAACACACTAACACACACTTATGACCTCATATATATGATATATTTTTTATTATGTTGCTTTAATCACTTTATTATGTTACTTTAATATACAATACTTCATCAAATACAAATAATTATTTTACTATATAATATATAGATACAAAACACACTATTGTAAACTATGCCTGTCTCAACACAGATATTTATAGTGAGACATGCACAGTCCAACCAAAATTTTATATTTAAATTAAATAGAAATAAACAAACAAACAATAATATTCGCGACAGGGTGTCTCACAATAGCGTCTCAGCTCTCCCAAGGTTGACCCTGCAGTTGGATCCGAAAGGTCGAAAGGCCAGAAAGGTCGCAGAATACTCAAACCAAAATACTCAAACCAGAAGAATAAGAATGATTTTGGAGGAGGACGATTCAGATTCGAATTATGATGACGAAAATGACAGTGATCTAGAGGATTACGTTGAAGTACAGGAAGAAAGAAGTAATACTGAGCGAGAAGGCGAATATGATAGCGAAGTAGAGGTTTGAAGAATTTGACTGACTCGTATATCGCCAAAGATAATCAAAAAGCTAAGGATAGGCTCCAAAATGAACAGCAATATCGGTACAACTATACATCATGTAGAAAATATTTTTGTATGGGACAAGCAATTATGGTAAGTTCCGAATGCTATGGTGGACCATCACTGGTGAATTAGTTTATAGTCATTTATTGTTTATATTTTTATCTTCAAGATTTTAAAGGTTTGTTTAGTTTAGTTTCAGGAGAAATATATTTTTATACGTTTCCATACCTTATGAGAATAAGCTATTTATAAATGCTGTAATGAAGACTGCAAGTCACAGATAAACGTTAAATCTTTTCCATAAAATTCGTATTTATTGTCCTATTTAACATTTATTTATTGTAAGCTTTATCAAAAAATATATATATCTAACAGGCCTTAGAATTTTCGGTCCCAGACACCGTGCGCGGGTAAATGTGTTATTTTATTGAACGCGAATTCGAAAATTCATGCAATATAATTTTCTACTTTTTATTCTTAATATTACCTAGCGTACAAAATAACTTCGATAGGAAACTAAAGGCGTCTTTTTTCATGATTAATTCACCATGGTGGATTAATTGATTAATTAGTATTCATTGATTCGTGTATTGTCATCAAGAATACGGCTGTGTGCAAAATTTCAGCTCTTTTGGACATTGGGAAACGGGTAAAATATCGATTATAAGATTTCGTCCAGACAGACAAACGGGTGGTATAAGCTAATATAAGCGTGCTTATAATAAAATTGTCTACGTTATCTACGGCCTAGGGTGGGTCTTAATGTGAGTGGGCCAACCACTCAGAAGCCAGAAACGAGTGATGCTGAATAGCATGTGCTCTTAGCTATATAACCAGTCCATCGAAATATGGAATATCGCATCAATAAACCACGTGAATATTTCATTACCTACCGATTACCTGTAGTTACCTTTACCTGATTTCCTGGATTTCTTCCGCCGGAAATAAATATTGATTTATTTTCTGTGTAATATATTTTTCCCTTTAATGATACTTAAGGCATGCAAGTATCCGCTGTCTCATTACGGCGCAAAGCTAGATATATTATGTATTCCTGTATAATTTGTTATGTATGTCGAATTGTCCTGTTATGTGTATCGTGTTATGTATGTCAAATTGTTTTATGTAATGTATTTTACAATGCGTCCATCGACCAATATTTTTACTAACATTATGTCTGCTTTAAATTGTTATTTTAATGTACAAATAAATTCTGCAATGGTCAATTTTTGTTGGCAAACCATGCCATAATTTATCGCTGCTGTACTGCTGTGCTGCTCTGCGGCATAGCATGGTTGCCATGTAGCATTAAAAAATGACAAAACGTGGCAAACCGAAATGGGAGCCTTCGCCCTTAAAATGGTTCCGAATAAGCCGAGGATTATCAATCACTGATTATTGTTTTGTCACACATTAAGGGGGAAAAAAATTCTTAACGCACCCCAGAAACCCACCCTTTCGATTCGTCCGTGGGGTAGCGAAGACACCACTTTAGATTTAAAATAATTCCAATCTGATGGCGAAATTATAGGGCCGATACGAGAGCTTTCGCATGTAAAACGAGCCTGGGCCTCAAATCTTTCCACTTCAATCACAAACATCGCATTTAATTAAAAAGTAAAGAAGAAAAGGAATGATAGACTTCTTAAATCAACCCTCTCCAAATTCATGATCACATATCGAAAATCACAATGCACTACAAATCACTCTCGAATTAAGAAGTTTCCATTTAATATTGATAAATTATAAAAATTTAATCAAAATGGAACAAAAATGAAAAAGAATCATTAACATGTCTGTACACATGAAAAAGTTATGGAACTTTAAAGTTGCGTTGCAAAAATAATTTCGTTTCCAGCGAGTGACGTCACTTGACCTAGACCCTATACGAAGCGGCTCACGTTCGCTTACTGCCTGTGGTGTGACAATCTCGACAAGGTCAAATGACGTCACAGGCGGCACAAGCCACAGTCGTTACTAATCTCTTTCTCATCATTTATTGACAGATTTCAAAAAAAACACTGGTTTATTAGTGTTGATCTATGTTTTGATTCCATTAAATTAAATATAGTATTATCAACATCATGGAACTTCTCTATTTAGCTTCATGTTGACATTAGGCATGTTGCCAATTATTTTCGATGTTTATAGCGTTAACTTTATTGTTGGACAAAATTATTAATTTTAATTAAACAACTTTGTATTAACCACTTAACTAGTAACTCTACGTCTATCAGTTTCGATACCACCAGGTATCTTCATCAGGACAGACGCAAACTAACTATCCATTATGTATTCTAGCAAACAATTCAATTTTTGAACGGGGGCGTGGTTACAGCTGTTGTGGGGGTAATTGAGAAGTGGACGCCGAAATGGGGAATATGTCAAGTAACGGGCTATACATAAAATTTATCTGGTTGTTAATTATATTGGCTTTAGTGTTCAGGCATTTTTTTATTTCTAGTATTTCTAGGTTATCTAATCTAAGGCCCCTATTATTTATGTGCAGAATCTCGATTCCGTTTTCCTTTTTTAACGTATGGCCTGTTTCCAAAAGATGGTTCGTGAATTCGGAAAAGTTATTGTTATTGAGACATCTAATGTGTTCCTACACTCTAACATTAAAATTACGTGCCATTTTACCTATATAACACAACGCTTGATTGATTTGTTTGCTAGAATAGATAATGGATAGTTATTTTGCGTCCGTCCTGATGAAGATACGGTAGTATCGAAACCGGTAGTCGTAGAGTTAATAGTTAAGTGGGTAATACAAAATTGTTTAATTAAAATTAATAATAATGTTCGCAATCAATGTATATTATAGATGTCTCACAGAGACGAAACTGTATTTTTATGAGAAAGTAGGTATAGAAGTCTTTTGGGCGTACATAGGGCTTACGACCTATCGTACGGCTGGCTTAAGTGATTACTTTACACAATGCAGCGTTCGCCGTTTCCACCCACGATAGAATATAATAACTTATCTTTTGATTCTTATCACGAAGCACTACATTTCCACAACATAAAAAATCTGAAACAGTGAAGAGCACGTGCTGATCTAATACTATTATGTGAACTACTGAGAGGATATCTCGACTGTCCCAATCAACTGGAATTAATCTTTTTTCATGTTCCCCGCAGACGTACCCAACAAAACGCGCTCTTCCATGTTCCGAGAAATAGAGCATCCCATACACAAAATACATTTTTATATCGCGCATGCAAAGCTTTCAATAATAATTGTATCGATATTGACCTCTTCAACATTGGTCTTACTGAATTTAAAAGAATGCTTTAGATTACGACTACTAAATCGACTTTGACCATTCTCTCACTATATCTAATCTTCTCTTCCTCCACCTCTATCCTGACTCCTACCTCCTCATCCTTTTTCTCCCATTATTTAAGTAATTTTCTTGATATACTTTTTCTTTTTTCACATTCACTTACCATTATTCATTCTTAACATTGTTTGTTGCTTACTACGATTCATTAATTAATTCAAAATAATTAACTTAAAAATATCTTATCTAACTTTGTTCTTAACATCTGTGAATCTTTTTAATTGGTCTTTGAAATGAATACTATGATTTTACATTATATGTTTAAAAAACTGTTAAGATTCCTCAATAAATAAATTAAATAAAAATAATAAAATACCATGATTGATTAATGATGTCCCTGTGACAAAAAACAATACTGTTCTGGGAATTTTTGATATTCTCAAAATATTCCGAATAATGTTCTCAATCACTTCACAGATCACAACGATTTTTAATGCGTTTGTCCCCTGTTTCTCTCGCCCCCGTTCTCCCCTACAATCTCTTTCTCGGTATCGTAATATTCAGGTCTTTGTCGCGCCTTGGGCGAAGCTAAGTAATTTTCTCTCCTGAGCGTAATCGGCCCAAATTATACTCGAGCCATCGTAAGATGGCATTTTTGACAGATCGTTATAGTGTTGTGACACACTTAAAATCATTAACGAAAAAATTCAGTCGAAAAAAAAATTCGTCGCACGGTGTGAGTTGATAAAGTCTTTGTACATAAAAAAGGTTATAGAAGAATAATAAAACACGTTTCACAAAGTCCAAATTAACGAGCAGGGGTCAAAATATAAAAGTATCAATGTCCGAAATCTAAAGCCAGGTAAAAAACAATATCGTAATCACAGCGTGCACTCATTCGTTCTTTCCGTAACAACGTTAAAACAAAACTGTCAAAACCTTGGAGTATCTACAATATATAGAGGGATAATAAAGCATTTTACCAAACCTTTATACGTGGTAAAATAGAGCTTACTCACTTTAAACAATATGGCGACACATGAGAGAAAAAGAGACAAAACATCACCCGGTCTGATCCGTCTTTTATTGTTTTGTAGCCGTTTTCTTTGCCCTCTAATAAAGCCATAGAAAAAGATCATATTTAGGGGGCACAATCGATCTGTCAGATTTGTTGTGTTATTTTGGATACTTATTCTGCGTATTCTACGCATATTATACAGGCAATCAATATCCTTTAACATTTTGAATCATTTCGTTCATTCCATATTTAATGTTGATGGACATCACTACTCTGGCGTTCGCGCAATAAAGTGTAGCATTTGTCCTCCAATGTTTAGCTGTCATTAATTACGAAACTTCATGTAAGTCTAAACGTCAAAAGTGCCATCATAGAGTGGCCGTACTGTAGGCTAGAAGCCGTTCCGACTCCCAGTGCTGACTTAGCAACACTATCATAATAGTTACACCGCGATTACTGATTCCCGTAACCGGTTTTCAAATGACTCACCTGCATATCGCTTCACATACATAAATGGAGAATTAATTCATCCAATTTTAATACAAGCCTCGAGATGGATAAACGGGAACTCTGATTCTAATCTTAACCTAATCTTATCTTAACTGACCGCTCACGGTAGATGCCTTACTTTAATAAAATTGTAACGAGTACTTAATCGAAAAGAATTATTTTTAATTTTTAATCAACGCCTTGATAGGCTTTTACAGTACGACAAAGTTACAATGATATTTATACACCTAACATATGTTTCCAAGTAAATAATTTTAAAATAATAATAGAAATAAAACCTATTCAAGAGTAATGAACAATATAAAATTAACAATGTATATATAAATAAATATTAGTACACAAGCAAACAGTAATAACTATAAACCTTAAAGATAATTAAACCAATATACCAGATAAATAAGATATAAAGATAAAATAAACAAAAAAATATATATTAACATATTAAAAGAGAAATGAATATTAATTAGGATACTTCAAAATAAATAAATATGTTTAATTCATGGGGAACAAAACATAAATAAAAATTTAGTCCATTAAACTGTAATTAATTATATTGGTATATTCTAAATCTAAGTAATTATTTAATTCGAGTATGCTCCTACAACGAAAAATGTCAACGAATTCCGAGAATTTGTTTCCAAGGCGATGCATGCGTGTAAGAATACTTCGTGAAAATTACATGTAATCGACTATTTTACAGCGCTCTAACACCTACTATAGCAAAATTGGAAGATACTAGAAGCAGATTCGAGATGACTGGACTGCAATCTTAAATTCTCGAAACGTCGCGAAAGACATTTTTTTATAAAAGCGCGTTCAGTCTGAGTGACGTTTAGCCGGAGAACAAAACCAGAGATCGAGGATAGTATGGCCATCGCATTCAACAATTTGATAATGTGTGGATGTTCGTACGATGGAATTGGTGAACGTCGCATTATGTATGTATGTATTTAAGCCAGCTCATACAGATTGTAAGCCCTTGACTATCCTATAGAATATTTTCATACACATTTATTATATACCAAAATATATTTGTCTCTGTGATTATTCTAAAATTTATCTTAATTAAATTATTAAAACTTTAATTAAAGATAAATTATAGAAGTCTCACAGAGACGAAGCTAATTTATATATGAGGATGGGTGTCTCTCATACGATGTCTCAGGACTTACCTATATGAGCTGGTTTAACTGATCACTCTACACAAGCAACGTTCACCAATTCCATCGTTAGAACATCCACACATTGACAAAAAAAATTGAAAGTTCTATATATAATATGTATGTTCGAATCAAGAACTTTTCAATTACTACGGTCTCTGCCTCTATATTCTATTTTTTGAAGTGGAATTTTTTATCAATTTTCCATTTTAACGAATATGTATATGACATTTTTTAGAATTATTAAACATATCTACTAGAATATGTCTGATAATCAATATTTTCAATTTTTAACTCCTGTCATGTCATCAGCAGGTATGTTCTAAGAACATAGGTATTTCATCATCAATTAATTACGGATAAATTATAGAAGTCTCACAGAGACTACGTAAAACTTCGATTTATTTGAAATTAATAAAACATTTGCATCCCACGGCCGCGATGCCGTGTCAATATATAAAATAAATCAATCCCAGTTGACAAAATGGTTGCAATTCAATCATCTCTGAAGCACACAACGCACCGTACGTGCGGCATCAGAAGCAGGTGGCTATTTAACATTGACCCATATAGTGTTCGCTTTACAATCGTCAGTGCCACGCGTTTGGCACGGGTGCCAACACTGGGCAAGGTAAAAGGAAAAACTATTTCATACCGCGTGCCGCGCCACATACTATCATAGCTACCAACGCAACGGTCGCCACATGTCATGTTCCGCGTTGGGTAGGCGGATCTGTTTTTAAACCACCAGAAAGCGTTTGACTTTCGCCGATTGCTGTTGCTAGGCCGGGCTGCCGGTTAAAAGAACAGTCGAAAAGTACCCGGAACCGTTACAGGAGTAGTTCTTTTGACAAAATGTTTTTAATAATAATAATAATATTTGGATAATTTTATAGCGCCGTTTTCGCGAATACTCACCTCAAGGGCGCTTTACACAGAAAAATTATCTTACAAAACAACTTACTGCTAAAAAAAACTTATTTACTATTACTTATTCACTAGGTGGCATACAAGAAATGGAATTAAAGTTTAATACTATAATAGTTGGGAGTGCCTGAAAGAATTAGGTGTTTTTGCGGAGTGCACACTAGGAGTGGAAAACATTAGCTAGCGTTGTTGTGGTCAGATTCTATAGGTTTTTATAGGATTGTCTAAATAAATGCGTCTTAAGTTTTTTTTTGAACTGTGGTAAGCTGTCTGTTTGTCTCAGTTTATTAGGTAGTAATGTTAGTATAATTTTCAATTTCAATTTTACATTACAAACATATGTTTAATTCGTAAATATTATTCACAAGTGAGAAAATATACAAACAACAAAATATCAAACGATATAAATTCATTCATATCAAAGGTGTAGGAGAATCCTGCTACGGAAAACCCTCTCAGAGAGAGACATGGAACAGATCAATGTCCAGAGTAATATTGTTCAGCATAGCAGTAGCTAACCATTGGAATGTGAAACAATCTATGCTGACGCTGTCTTAGGTAATTATCAGGAACATACAAACCAATGCTCCGCATAATTTCAGGATTATCGATCATACTGCGCAACAATCGATAAAAATTTTGAAACCATCGAGTGGAATTTGGTTGCTTTTGAAATTTAAGCGTTTGAATTTGAGTTCATTTTTATGTTCAAGGAAATAAATATTTTCATTTCATTATAAGGGCTGTAGTGAAATAAAGTTTTCAGTAATTTAAGATTGGATAATAGTACTAAAAGTTTTTGAAATTTTTATTAAACAATAAAGACATTCGTATTTTATTGTAATGAATTTGGATATAGGTATGTTTTGAAACTCAGGCTGATACTTCTATCTATATGAGCTATAACTTCAGGTTGTCATGATGGTTGACTAATATGTAAAATATAGGAATGACCTTATAGAATGTATTGATATTCAAATCTTATAAGAAATGTTTTTGAGTAGGTTTTGACAATGACTCATAGCTTTTAAATTCTACTCTTATTTTATGACAGTCGAATATTTTATGATTATGACAGCCCGAATAAAAATGTTATTTTTACTGCAAATTACGCTTTTAAAATATACTTTAACCTTTAAATCACTAAAACCCGAATACAGAGACAATACTTAATGGATTAAATTCTTTAAAAGCGTAATCTGTAGTACAAAATAACACTTTTAAAGCGTACCTTAACAATTAAATCATTAAGTATTCTCTGTATTCGGGCTTGTACAGGTAAAAATTGTGAATTTCTGGCGGTGAAATTCCAGTGGTAAATTTCTAGCGGTGAATGGCTGGCGGTGAATGTCTGTACACCTTGCCATGAAAGCGATTATAATTATTATCACATTTTTCCTTATATTACTGGATTGCAAAATTCTTGCAAAAATGTAACTAGATATTTCCAGTGTTGCAAAACTAATTTGTAATTGAAATTACAAATAAAATTAATTAAAAGTGACGTGAAACAACGTTACATCTAGTAAGTTGGCAACTGGGAGACAAATATAAATAATTTTTCTACATCGGAACTACGAAGATAAACTTATCTTACACTCAGATAAATTAGACTAATTTAAAACGACAGTGGAGATGAATAGAATGTTGTGTTTTAAAATAAATTAAACAATATCGTAAAAGAACATTTTGAGTATGTTCTAAAAATACAATACTGGATTTTATCCACAGAGGAAACATCATTATCTTTTGAGTGTAGTTTTCTGAGATATTCTGCCGTATACGGGATATACAATGGGATCCGAAACGTCGGCCAGAGAGGTCACAATACACGGCAAAATATCCCAGAAAACTACACAGAAGTTTCTGAACGATCGTGAAAACCTGAGAACATTTTGAAACATCATTAACCATCAAGATATATATGTCTCATAGAGACGAAGCTGTGTATCCTGTATGGTAAAGTATGTATGAAAGTCTATTGGGTGTTCACACTGTTTATAGAGCTCAAGACCTTTCGTATGGCTAGCTTAAGTGATCACTTAACACAATGTGACGTTCACCAATTCCACCACATCTATCACTCCTGGCCACACTGAATCTCAGCCGCACGGTTCTGTTTTACATGTGTATCGCATAAATGCCACAAAAACTCTGAGCGAGCGCCCGTCGTTACTTTTATATAAAAATGTTGATTTTGCGAAAGATCGAGAACGTTCGACTAGTTTTATGGTTTTTTCGAAAATAGTTGATTCTACCATTATTTTAGACTCTTATGACAGTATTTTTGATGCATCAAGGTGGTATAATTCCTTAATTCCAAATCTATTCAACTCTAAAAAAAAATAAACACAAATTTCAAGTTTTACTGGGATATTATTTTTTCGTTTCCCGGATCTAGATAATATTATATGTGGGTTATAAAAGCAAAGGCAGGAATATCCAAAAAAAATTTAAAAAATATGGAATGCAGTCACCGAGGATTACTAATTTAAAATGCACTGAATTCTAGATTTTATGTCTATATCCCTTCCAATATCATATTTCTTATAAATTTACAGGCTTCGTTTCCTATATTATCTCGAGTTTAGTACATTATAAATTAGCAATCCTCGATGATATTAATTTTTTTAAGTGAAAACTTCTTTCTTCTTCTTTCGTTCTTTCTGAACAGTGAACGAAAGTGAACCGTCACGCTCGGGTCGGTGACGCTGAATCGTGTACACTCGGCTCCAGTCGTCATCGACCACTTACTGTCTGACAAGGAGGGCAGCATTCCAATAATTATGTTTTTATTATTATGTATTATAATAATAAAATATTATTATAATATTATTATAATATTATATATGTTTTACATATAATCGTGTAGTATTTTCAAATTTATATACTGTGCGTATATAGTTAGTACTCAGTACTTTATTTGAGGGTAGTTTAATATAATACGTGTATATGATGTAATATTAGGTCCTTACATATGAAATTGGCGTTTAGTATGGGAGGAACATAGAGCCGATTTTTTTTATTATAATATATTTATTTAATCAAAGTATGTACCATTGCTATCTATGCACTTTTGCCATCTCATAGGTAGTTCATCGATCCCTTTACTAAAAAAACCATTCGGACGGGAATCAATAAAATCTTTGAAGGCGGTTTGGACTGCCCCATCGGAGTTGAATTTTTTCCTTTGCAAGAAGTTATCCAAATTTCGAAAAAAATGGTAATCTGTTGGGGCAAGGTCCGGAGAGTACGGTGGATGTCTTAGACATTCCAATTGAAGCTCCTCTAATTTGGTAGCCGTCTGTTGTGCAGTGTGTGGTCTAGCGTTATCATGAAGCAGCAGTGGCCTAGAGCGATTAACCAGCCTCGGTTGTTTAGCAGCTAGCTTTTCCATCATGGTTTGCAGTTGCTGACAATAGACATCTGCCGTAATCGTCTGGCCAGATTTAAGAAAGCTGTAGTGAACGACACCAGCACTAGTCCACCAAACGCTCACAAGTAACTTTTTTGGAGTCAATTTTCGCTTGGGGCATGGTTCGGCTGGTTCGGCAGGGTTCAGCCATTGCGATGAGCGCTTCCGATTATCGTACAGGATCCACTTTTCATCACAGGTAATGATTCGATTTAAAATCCCTTCATTATTGTGCCGGTTGAGTAATGCAACGCAGCAGTCAACGCGCGTTTTTTGATTTGCTTCACTCAATTCGTGAGGTACCCACCTTTCAAGCTTTTTCACCTTACCAATTTGCTTCAAGTGGATTAAAACAGTTTTATCACTAACACCGCAGCCTGCAGCTAACTCGGATGTGGTTTGCGATGGATCCGCTTCCACAATAGCCTTCAATTCTTCATTATCAACTTTGGTCTCCGGCCGTCCACGGGGCTTGTTCTGCAGGTCGAAATTTCCAGAACGAAAACGTTGGAACCAAAAACGCACTGTGTTTTCTTTTGCGGCACCGTCGCCATACACATCATTAATCCTTCGAGCCGTTTCTGCAGCACTGGTGCCACGGTGGAACTCGTACTCGTAAATAACGCGATATTTCAAGTTTTTCATTTTGTAAACTGAGTGACGCAAAGAAAAAAACAATTGAGGAAAAAACAAATGAATTATAATTTTCAAAACACAAATACATGAGTAAATAGCTGTATAAATTTGGATTTGGAATTCCTAACCAAAGAGAAGATATTTGAGATCAAATTTGCCAGTACGGCAAAACGCCAATTTCATATGTAAGGACCTAATATTTAAAGTGTATACAATTTGTGCTGCAAGTTACTGATAGTGAAAAATTTATATATATTTAATATTCAGACTCGGACACCAACTAGTTAAGTTAATGATATTTATAAATTTCTCGCAGTAAAAAATAATATGTACAATAGTTTACTACTTTTAACCAGTTAATTATTTTTGAAGTGAAAACTTATTTTTTTAAGTAAAAATTCCATGCTCACTTTTTCCCGAGAAATTTTATTTTCGTTATTTAAATATTACTATTATTTATTTGCATTTATACATTGATAAATCTGTATGGGCTTTATTGCGCATGTATATATTTGTTGGTTTTTTTAATTGGAAAATCATAAGTTTTTCACTTCTATCTTGTAATCATAAGCACACACCCACTTCTTTTTAGATATTGCTGTCTTTGCTTTTATAGCCCACATATGTATTTAATAAGTTTCTTCCCAGAATATGGCGGAATATGGGGCAAGAAGATTAAATACTCCTCTCAACGTGCGACCAAAAGTCACGTGATCTATTGAAAGCAAACTTTGTTATTTCTTCGAAGAAGGATCTGGGAATGACCTTGACATACAATTCACAGGAATAAAGCATGTTTTACCTACACAGGTAGATACGTCTTTGCCAGTGCCGTGCAGCGCAAATAGACAAAAAAGGTTTACACTACTAATGGTTCTGGGAAACAAATATCAATTTAATAATCTTTACCTCATCTTTTGAAAAATACAATTTAAAATTTTAGTCGTAATCTGTGTCTGCGGCTAGAGTTTGATATCGCATATCAATGCTACAAATCTTTAAAGAAAAATATACAGGGTTATTTGGAAAACATTAATAACCTCGCAGGGCTATATTCCTGCCTTGATAATGAGTCGAAAATGCTGAAGCTACTATGACCTAATATCAATAGTTAAGGAGATATGCGACATCAAAGTTTGCATTTTTTTTTTCAATACTTCTGTCTTATTTTTTGTAAAACTTTGGACTATCATTATAGTAACTCATATCGATTACGAAAAATTTATTCGTTTCAATACAAGTTAAATAAAATGATAGAAACCCTGAAAAAATTCTAATTGGAATGTTTTCCAATTGGAATTCGAAGGTTTTTATTTTTTTATTTGGCTTGTATTAAAGGGAATGAATTTTTCATATACGATATAAGTTACTGTAATAACAGTCCAACGTTTTACAAAAAATAAGTCAGAAATATTGAAAAAAAAAATGCAAACTTTGATTTCCCTTATCTCCTTAACTATTGATATTACATAATAATAGCTTGAACATTTTCGACTCATAATCAAGGCAGGAATATAGCCCTGTGAGGTTATTAATGTTTTAAAAATAACCCTGTATAATGGATTATCTAACTTCCAGGCCTACAAGAACATTTCTAAATCTACACGCGCCAAAAAATAAAACAAGCCCAATCCAGAACCATTATTCTTTTGTATGAATTAAAGCATTAAATTATAAACCCGAAAAATTATAAAAACATCAATGAAATCATAAAAATCCACCTGTAAAGTATTTTGAACAGGGTGTCTCGTAGCTAGTAGCTAAAACTTCGGGAGAGCTTACTGTATTCAATTTAAAAAAAATATATATATATTTTATTTATTTATTTATACAGTAGATACATGTTTTTTTATAATAAATTGATTCTATATTATAACATTTTTACAGACATTATACTCCCCATAACATGAGCCGAAGCTCGAGCTTGTGGGAGGAGTATTTACAAGCTAAATTAAAGTATAAAAGAAGAACTAAAGAATAAAAGTATAAAAGAATTAAAGTATAAAAGAGAAATGTGGGCAATGTTATAATACATCGTTGTCGAAAATCAAGGATTTGACTGCTTTCTTAAACTGTTCGTATTTTGGAATATCCCTTTCTTGAAATTTGTTTTGCGACAAAAATGTATTGTTGTACCGTTTAACTCCCAAGTATGTATAATGATTTTGTGCCATGGTGGTTCTTAAAGATGGTATCTTTATTTGTCCATTTGTTTTATGTCTACTACTTATATAGTCTTAGGGGTGAGATTTATTTATAAAATATTCTTTGTAAATTTGGCATAGGGAGTTTGTTTTGTATATTTTTGTGAGTGACGGTACATTAAAATCTTGAAATATACTTGCATAGGATAGTCATAAGGTTTTTTGAGAATCGTTTTAATAATTATTTTTTGCATTATGATTAATGGATGTACGGTGGACTTATAAACCCCTCCCCACCCAATAATACCATATAGTAAGAGGGACTGTACCAACGCGTAATACACCATTTTAATAGTATTTTTGTTCAATATATTCTATATTCAACATAATTCAATATATTCTTTACACTTTACGTGAAATATTGACAGTTACGGAGATAAGCGACATCAAAGTTTACATTTTTTTTCAATTTTTCTTACTTATTTTCTGTAAAATATTAGAGTATCACTACAATAACTTATGTAGGGTATCAAAAATTCATTTTCTTTAATACATAAAGTCATATAAAATGACAAAAACCCTACAAAAATTTATTTTTCGAATTTCTGCAAGGTTTTAATAATTTTATTTGACTGAATATTTTTTTAAACTGCACATAAGTTACTGTGGTAATTGTCCAACGTTTCACCAAAATAAGTTTAAAATATTGAAGAAAAAATCCCAACTTTGATGTCGCTCATCTCCCCGTAACTGTTGACATTTCACACATTTGCAAAGAATATTTTCCGTCCAAAAATGCACTCGCTATATGACACATCTCGCATAGTCGGTAACATCATGACCTAAGTCTATGCCTACAGCACGCCACTGTATTTTACTTGATACCTATGTGATATGTATTATATTAATTTTTCACTTCCTACATTGAATAACGTCGGAATCGCTTGTAATTTTCAAATAATATATCTTCTTTATCGGTCATCAGTGAACATGCGATCCGTATTGCCATCATTGAGAACTATAAATAAAACTAATTATCGTTACCTCTTCTTGGCCATAAGTTATTGGCATGCTTGAGCCGTTAAGATCCAATTTACGATATTGTGTTTTATATTAGGTCCTTACATATGAAATTGGCGTTTAGTATGGGAGGAACATAAAGCCGATTTTTTTATTATAATATATTTATTTAATCAAAGTATGTACCATTGCTATCTATGCACTTTTGCCATCTCATAGGTAGTTCATCGATCCATTTACTAAAAAAACCATTCGGACGGGAATCAATAAAATCTTTGAAGGCGGTTTGGACTGCCCCATCGGAGTTGAATTTTTTCCTTTGCAAGAAGTTATCCAAATTTCGAAAAAAATGGTAATCTATTGGGGCAAGGTCCGGAGAGTACGGTGGATGTCTTAGACATTCCAATTGAAGCTCCTCTAATTTGGTAGCCGTCTGTTGTGCAGTGTGTGGTCTAGCGTTATCATGAAGCAGCAGTGGCCTAGAGCGATTAACCAGCCTCGGTTGTTTAGCAGCTAGCTTTTCCATAATGGTTTGCAGTTGCTGATAATAGACATCTGCCATAATCGTCTGGCCAGATTTAAGAAAGCTGTAGTGAACGACACCAGCACTAGTCCACCAAACGCTCACAAGTAACTTTTTTGGAGTCAATTTTCGCTTGGGGCATGGTTTGGGTGGTTCGGCAGGGTTCAGCCATTGCGATGAGCGCTTCCGATTATCGTACAGGATCCACTTTTCTCACAGGTAATGATTCGATTTAAAATCCCTTCATTATTGTGCCGGTTGAGTAATGCAACGCAGCAGTCAACGCGCGTTTGTTGATTTGCTTCACTCAATTCGTGAGGTACCCACCTTTCAAGCTTTTTCACCTTACCAATTTGCTTCAAGTGGATTAAAACAGTTTTATCACTAACACCGCAGCCTGCAGCTAACTCGGATGTGGTTTGCGATGGATCCGCTTCCATAATA